>JAUKNL010000805.1:0-47096 GCA_030765065.1 Deroplatys truncata | reverse complement strand
TTAACGTCTAGCGATGTTGTTACATATTAGTGGTAGCGCCTGGTATCCAGTGAAAACACAGTTGTGATATTGGCACAGTGGCACTTCAATAAGTGCAGCGCGCGACCAGGTTCCTCTAGATAACTTGTTTCTAGAGGGTCCCGGCACTTCCGCCATAGTAAATAGAGTCGCAGCACAGAATTACCGGTTAATTGAGCTACTGTAGCTAACGGATGAGATCAGTGACATCTGTAGTAGAAAAAAGACACAGTTTTTCAGTAGGACATAGGTAAGGTTAGGGTTGTTAACTTATTTTATTGAAAATTCGGAGTAGTTTTATTTTTTCTATTTTTTGATGCAATGGGTAAACAAACATCATATGACGTATTTCAGATAATTTTTAACTCTATTTTTATTTTACATGGAAATACGGAGTATGTATTTTTTTATTTTGGTGCTGTTGATTTGACGAGGAAACTAATAATGCAGTGACAACACTGAATTAGAGAAAGCTTGAGCTAGCAGTTGTCTATCTGTAAGTGCTGAACAAAAGAAGACAAAGTGAGTGATTAATTGCGAACTTTAGTTAGGATGTGAAGCTTAAAAAGAAACCGAGAGCATATTTGTTATTGTCTAGAATTACTAATCGTGTTAAGACAAGTTCTCTCTGCTGTGTTGTATAATGGACACAACATATTTACGCATATTTGGAGGTTAAAGTAGCGTCTATCTCAATTACGCAAACTTTCCGACAAGCAAAATTGGCAAAAACGCAATCGCATAAAAGAATCGGCTAATATTGTCTTATAGTATGCCCGTAGAAAATGCTTATAAAATCAAAAGGAAAGCGAATAAATTACCTTAAGAGTGAGCTTAGAACACGATGTGGTCTCGTCTATAACTGGTGCCCACCTACCAGCCTTTTTAGGTGTTATAGTTATATAGGCAAATCGCGTTAGGAATTAAACAAACATAGCCATTTTGCGAAAAATTACATGCAAAGTGGGTACTGCCAACGTAAATGAAAATGTGAAATCGGCTAAAAATGCGATGCGCCGTTGTTACCGCTATTTGTTGTTCTTCTTCGATAGTTGTTGAAACGCAACGCATGCAAATTAACAGTGCGTACTTAATATAAAGCAAAATGGGTAATTATGCAGAACTAGGGCCGCTAGCATTTTCTACCGCGACTTACGTCTGTTTTGCACACTAACGGGACAGCCGTGGAAATGAGGCGTTTTGGGTGGTGAACTGTCATAACAAAAAGTAACTCATACTTTCTCGTTTTCTCCCTTTTTCCCCCCGTCTTATCTTCTTTCCTCCTCTTTGTCCTCTCCTTTCTTACCCTTTTAACACTATCTTACACAATTACACATATACATACATTATTTTACAATTCAGCTTATCTTTAGAGACTTGATCCGAGTTAACTCCAACTTTACAATCCAACACATTATCCACTGCGCTGCGAAGGCTTCATGCTAAATTGCTCATGCAATGCTTTACATGACAAGAACTACGAAATAATAAAATCATATTTTACTTCCAGCTTTAATTTTCACTTCCTTTCCTTTATTCACGAAATTTCAGACCATAAAATCGTAATTTTACTTCCTTATCGCTTCGATGAGAAGTTACTGAAATCGTCGATTTGTTTTACCCTCTGTTCGCTAACACTCCATATTCAGGACAACTTCATACGTCATAAGGTCAAAGGGCAACATGTGATTGACCAAACGTGAAACTCCCTGACAGGTGACACATGCGTTTGTAAAATGAAACCGAGCACTTTGGAAGGACTTGGCTTCAATTCCTGTAATGCGTGTGTAGTTACAGCAACTGCATTCATACAAAGCGTACCGAATACAGAAAAACTGCGGTCGTTTTTGATTAATCACGTAGTGTTATCAAATACCCGTAGTTGTAAAAACTGTGGTGCTCCTTTAAGTGCAAACTGGAACACAAAAAGTGTCAAGTGTCGCGAAAGAAAGTGCCAACCCATCAATACTAGTGGAACCTGCGAAAATAGCGAGTTTTCAAACTTCTTACAAACACACTTGTTACCAGTAGTTCATATACACACACTAACCTTAAGGCTAACCTCGCATTAAATATAGAAAACAGAGCGAATCTTTTTGCCAACAACTTCCAAGACTTAACAAATCTGTTACAACTTGTCAATGAATCCCATCTTTTGAATGATCCTTCAATCAGTTATTTATAGTCAACATTTTCAAACTTCAAGTATAAACAAAAATTAGCCTAGCGCTAACCTTCCATGAATTCAGAAACTTAAGCTATATATATATATATATATATATATATATATATATATACTAACCTAAACTAACCTAAGGCTATTCTTCCGTGAATTCAGAAACTTAAGCTTATATAAAAAAACTAATCTAAGGCTAACCTTCCGTGAATTCAGAAACCTAAGCTTATATAAAAGAAAACTAACCTAAGGCTAACCATCCGTGAATTCAGAAACTTAAGCTTATATAAAAAAAAACTAACCTAACGCTAACCTTCCGTGAATTCAGAAACTTAAGCTTATCATAACCAATGTTAAGGAACGCATGCTCGCTTCGCTCGCGTGCTTTGAGGATAGCTACTGACTGCTAATTAACCTAAGTTTTTATTAAAAAAAAAAGCTAAACCTAACCTAACCTCCAGTGAATCAAAAACCTTAGGTTTTATAAATAGAATTACATACTCTTTCCACAGCACAGTCTGGAATATGCTCGTACCAGTACAACGGCAAAAAATAAAAAGTAGCTATACTTAAGCTAATGTAATGTTTCATTTAATCTCTCTCAAGAAATCAACCAAAGTACGCCCTACTCGCTTCGCTGAACAGCTGTTAACATAGAGCAACCCGCGGTACGGTAGCCAGGCTCAAGCGACATATGGCGTTGTTGCAGAGCATAACATTCAACGTCTTCCTCCGACAATGAAACCCAGGGTTTAGTTACTACAAATTAATATTAACTATATGTTTACATCTCAAATGTGTCATAAAGCTTCTTTATCCATATCCTGCTGCTTCTAATAAATATCTGCAAATAAGCATCGCTACGCGCATGCAATAAATTAGCGTATAACATCATTACGGAACCTTTCCGACAAACAAAATTGGTAAAAACGTAATCAGCATAAAATAATCTACCATTAACACCGGAATTCATTGTTTTTTTCGAGCGGCCGTAGTTCTGCATAATAACCGCAAAATGGTTTGCACCGGATGTGAGAATACTGTCTTCAGCATTCTAACTCAACACGTGGGAAAGTATAATGTCTTAAAATGCTATTTGCATTAAAAGTGTACAGCATTGAGTAATAGAATTATTGACTAATTTTGAAGATTTAGAGGCTGGTAACAGTGATGTGTCATAATTTAAAATAGAGAGTTGAGGATTGTTTCAAGTAAGAATATCATAGTGATGTAGTGTAACAACCCTCAACTCTCTATTTTAAATAATAGAATTATGTTGTTTTTTTTTTGTGAAAGTATAGTTTTTTTTGTAAAGTGTTATTTGCATTAAAAATGTAAAAAAGAAGTTCCTTTACCGGAATAGTGTTAGATAGTTAACCAAAGCTTATATAAAAATCTAACCTAAACTTAACCTTTTGTGAATTCAGAAACGTAAGCTTATATAAAAAAAACTAACCTAAACCTAACCTTCTATGAATCCGTAAACGTAAGCTTATATAAAGAAAACTAAACCTAACCTAACCTACCGTGAATCAGAAACGTAAGCTTAGGAACGCACGCTCGCTTTGCTCGTGTGCTTTGATGTAACCAGTGGTAACAAATTAAAACAAGGATATATATATATATATATATATATATATATATATATATATATACAGATATCCATATGCTTATATAAAGGTAATTCAGAAGCCAATGCTAACAGAAACCTAACCTTTCGTGAATTCAGAAACGTAAGATTATATAAAAAAAACTAACCTAAACCTAACCTTCCGTGAATCCATAAAAATAAGCTTATATAAAAAAAACTAAACCTAACCTAACCTCCCATAAATCAGAAATGAAAGCTTAGGAACGCACGCGAGTGAAGCGAGCGTGCTTTGATGTTACCACTGGTAACAAATTAAAACAAGGATATATAACCTTCCATGAAAACTTACATAAAAAAAATTTAACGTAAATGTAACCTTCCGTTAATTCATAAAGCACAGGTTGTCCAAGATCCCTGGGATACACTCTGTGGTCCTTTCCGCATTCGCAGCGCTTTGGCGGCATTAATTTGTCATATGTTGGCACCATAAACATATGACATACGTGACATGTGTTGAGGTAGTGCATGGCATAGTGTGACATCTGTTGGACAATATAACACATCATATTCATCGCCGTGGGGCACACTGTAAGAGGATATTATCCAAAGAATCTATCATTAACACCGGAATTCGTTAGTTTTTTCCAGTGGCCCTAGTTGTGCATAATAACATAAGTAATTCTTCACTGCATAGTTTAGTCTAATGTAACTTCAGCGCTTGTCTATTTAGTGACTTTTGTTTAATCTTTTTCACTGTTTCACTTTAGTATGACACATCTTTTACAATGTTAACCAGCAGAGGTCTAACAATCTTCGTCCTTTTTGCAGTATTTTAAATGAGTTCGGGAATTACATTTTGTTTTTGAATAGAACATTGTGTACCTGTAGTGTTCTTCATTGGTTCACAATTGAAGTGTCATGATTGTCACATAACATGTTCACGGTACAAACATTTCACTTTATGGGACAGTTTTCATTTCACATTTCAATTTTTTTTTAAATGCATCTTAAAGTTTGACCACTTAATTTATGTAATGGGAAACCTTCAAATATTGATGGCACAACTTTATGAATTAGGCATGTAGATGTGTTGAAGCTGTAATCAGTTCCTTTGAAATGCCTACTGCGGACCACAAACTTTTGTCCAGCTTGTCTCCTTGGCGAGAAATTGCTATACACCATTTCTTTTTTAGTTCATTGACCTTTGAGAATACATAGAATAACAAGCCACATCCTTTTTCTTGCTTTGAGTTACAGTGAGGTACACAACAATAAACCTACTTTATTCAATTATTGTTTAAATGTAAATATTATACATTTCAGTTAAGAAGGTTTAACACGCAGACATGCACACTTCAAAACTATTGCTTAACTGAAAGGTGTTTCATGTAATTAAATGTATGCTCATTGGAAAATACAAAACAATGCATTTATTTCCTGCTGGATGGGTGATATTGGATATACCTGGTTTGGTATAGCGGGAGAAAGGGAAAGTTCCTTAGAGGTGGTTCTCTGTATGTATATTTACGTCATATTTTATAACTTTGAAAGTATCAATGGTTTATTATTGTAAAATTTGAATCTACAACCAATAAAGGTCCATCTAAGTACTGTATAACATCATGAGCATCAAGTATATAAACAACATTTTAAATAAGTCTCCAAGTGTCTCATTACAGCAGTGTGTTAGAAGTTTATGGAATAGTTGAGTGCTTCTATTGGCTAAAATTAGTGTTATGTACGAACCTGTTTTATTGTCAATTATCATGTCAATGTGTCAGTTTATAAAATAGAATGAGCAATGATCTGTAGCATTAACTTTTTCACAAGGGTATAAACAAACACTATTACCAGGATTGGAAGTATTTGGCAAATAGTAATGGAATTAGTTATTGTTTTATTCAGTTTTACTTCATATGTTTGCTTTGTATAGAATAAAACTTTAACTTATAACTTACTGCTTGAAATAAAATTGGGTTCCATTCCCACATAGAAGGGCAACTTGTGCCCCTGTATGTGAGTTTTATCTGCCAAAACATTTAATTGCTTTTTCCAATTTAAAGTGTTGAATTCCTGTAAATCTTATCTTTTGTCGTATTGTACAAACTTTAACCAATAGTGGTATTGTGATTGAAACTGCCATTGTTGAGAATTTAGTTTTAAACAAGTGCAGGACTTTAGTGCCCTATATTTATTGTTTTATTTACATCCATCATGTTGATAGTGACTTGCAGCTTTGTTGCCACAGTCATTGCACAAAATTGTGGGCTTTAAGTTGTTTTTTGTGTTTCCTATACAGACACTTAAGTAAATGTTGGTGAATCTGCTTTTAAGAGCTGTATGAAGCTTCCCCTTCTTGTAAGGGTTACAGAGCAGAAGAAGTAAAGGATATTTTTATATTTTGGCACCAGAAGGAGTTGTAAATTCTCTGAGGTAAGTTGTTTCTGTAAATCATGTATTTCAACATATCTTAAGGTAAACAGAATTTAACCTGCAGCAAGATGTCAACTTGCTTCCGTGCTCACCTTCATTAATTAGTTTACTTTTCGGCCTGTAGTGGGCACTTTGTGGCTATTGTAATTCTTGGAGTTCATCCTGAAGGGCCATCAAAATTTGAGTAAATAATACTATGGGATACAAGTGGCGCAGTATGAAGGGAGAGTTGGTGCCAGGGTGTAGTCAACATTCAGTGAAACCGTAGAGTCCTGTGGTTTCAGATCTACCCAAGTTTAGATTAAGGTTAGTGTGTTCGTAAGAACTGCATACAGATAACAGGAATCACATCAAAGCTGGAATTGTCACCTCTTAACATTGCTAAATTCTCATGGATTATCTGTATACTAATATGTTAGGTTTTCAGTTTTCTCTACTCATGTGTATATTAAAATGGAGCAGTTTGTTGACTTGTTGCAATGTTTTTACTATTTAAGAAAATGTCTTGAAGTGGGTGGGTGCTTGTGTTCTTTCTTAAATATTCACATCTCTTACAACCACTATAATCCTTTTGGCCTGAGAATGCTTTCCAGCAAACAATGCTAGTAATGTCACTCCACTTTGTTGTTTCTTCCTCCTCAACAGCTGCTCAGATGCTTCCTTTTGTAATTACAAGAGCATTCAGTGTTATCTTTCACTGCACCATCACTGAGTATTAAATAAACAGATACCTTTATCATATGCCCCTGTTTCTTGTGCATTTTCACTGGCTGTTTAACCATGTGACTTCACCTCCCTAGGATCCGTTTCAGTTCCATTTCTGGTCCACTGTGTAAATACAACTTACCTTTATACGTCACTTCTGTTTCCCTAGCGAACCGGTATTCTTATCAGCTTACATCTATTGTTTGTGATTTAAGTTGTCAAAACTGTGTGATTTAGTGATATTGTGCAGTAAAGGGACAAGTTGAGAGCAACATTACCGTAAAGGTACTCATTTAAGAAGAGGTGAAAAAATGTTATGAAATACCTTGTATTGGTAACAAGGTCTATGTATATATATAGTCCTCAGTTAACAGTGCAAAACCCAGCTCAAGTGGTGATATCACTTGAATTGTATTCCAGGTTTATTCCAGTAATCCCAGACATAGATTTACGGCATGTAAAAGCTCCGTAAGCCTGATAAGGAGGCCTTTGAGCAAAGTTTCTGGTCTTTCATGCGCAGTATAGAATGGGATGCTAAGAACCATAGCAGTTAAAGAGCGTCCATAAATAAAAATAAAAAAGAAGTTTATAATCGACTTTGGTTTGCAAGGAATAGAGAAGTACATTGTATAACTTCTCCTTTACAAATCCCAACCTCAACTTGCTCATAACAGATGGGGCTCTGGGGATAGAGTATAACTAGAACATCACTTGCAGAGGAAATGCTGCACATTTCACCCCCTTGGGCTGGCTTGTTTAGTTTTGGTTTTAGTTCTCGCAACAAACCTCCAATGGATATCTCTGAAATAAGAGTTCCCAAAGCCATGCTTCATTATCAACCAACAGGGAAGAGATCTCTGGGCCGTCCAAGGAAGTGCTGGACAAAAAACTTGTCTTTGAGATCATAACAGGCCATTAGGTCTAACACGTGTACGGAAGTGGAAGAATAAAATAATCAGCTGTATACAACTTGGTATATATGATAACATGATATTTGTGATATTTCCTTATTGTGAAAAACAATTGAAAAACTGCAGTACTTAAAAAAACAAAGATATTGTAAATTCAAACCAACAACAAAAGATATTTTGCAAAAGTCTTATGCCACAAAAATTATTTGAAATAAATTGCGTGCTCTAAAGGGTTGTAAATTTTTTGTGCACTCCCTTATTGTCTCTCTCTTAGGATTTACCAATTATACAAAATACTGGGTACCAAGCTAGCCTCTGGTTCAAACCCAGCAGAGGATGATGAATATTTTCAGGCATAAAAACACTTAGCATGGTTTCCTTCAGAATGTAAGTAAAGCCAGTGGTCCCGTGTCGTAGATTTACGGCATGTAAAGAACTTGAAGCCTGATAAAGGGGCCTCAGTGAAATTTCCAGTCCTTCACGCTGATATAGAATGGAACGCTAAGGTTTATAGTAGTTAGAGAGCATCCATAAATAAAACTTAATTAATACAAAATTCCTTCTGACTGAAAAGGGCTTTATATTCTATTCTCAGAAGATTCAAAGTGTACATTTTATTTGTAATGCAAATTTCTTAAACATATGTTTTAATCAAAATGACTACAGTCATTTTAGAGGGAAATAAAACAGAAAAATTCCATGTAAATGGTAGTTTGTGATGGTGGATTTTTGGAAAAAATCGTGTCCTATTCTTGGAGGATGCTGAATACCAAGTTTGATACTTAACAGACTTTTGGATTTTGAGTTATGCGGTTCACAGACACACACATGGATGTTTTCTAAAAACCTTATCTTTTATATTCATACTATTCTTACAAAAGGTTATTCTTTTGCCTACTTCATATTACTCGAGATAAACTTCTGCAGAAATGGTTTTATTACATATTTCCTAGTAGGTACAATGGAAATAGGAGAATCCAGTAGGCTTAAGCGATAGTCAAATAATTAACAGCTGGTCGCTATGTATTACTTCAAAATTGTCTTTTGTTTATGTGACTTGGGGAAGAAAACAAATAATGACTTGCCATTTGAGAAAAGAATAGATATTTGAAAATTCGAACCAATAGCAAGGAATATTGTCAGAATGGTTAACTCACAAATAAAATGTATTTGACTTATAACATGTGCTTAAAGCAGATCTACATTTGTGTGTGTGATAAGGTTTTTGGCATCTCTTATGGTTTACCAGTCATGCAAAAGTAATTCAGAATGAAGAGGACTTCAGGAATGTGCAGTGGTAGAAAAGCATGATATCTATGTAGCAAAGGAGTATCGTATCTAACTGCTCAGAGAAGAAGGTTGTTGTATTGACTATCAAGATGAGACATGTATTCACAGCAAGCATACAACTGGTAAAACATAGAGCATTGATGATTCATCAGCGCTAGTAGCATCAATTTCAAAAGGGGAATACCTCATTTCACATGCAGACACTGGAAACAGATTTGTGTCTAACACCTTGCTCAAGTCCCAGAAAAAAACTGGGTACTATCACAGTGAGATGAATAGTGAAAACTATTACAGAGGCTAAGACAAAGTTTAATTCCAAATTTAGTGCCAATGGCAGTTCTTGAGATAATCTTTCCTGCGACAACATGCAGAAAGACAAGACCCGAGCAAATAAATAGAGAATGAAGAGTTGGTCACATGCAAAAACATTACATTTGATGAATCTGCTTAAACTCGTTATACGATATCATTAAACTGCATAGGCCCGGGCACACAACATAGATGAAATACTTGCAGCTAATGGAGAGTGTGTATTGAGACCCCCTCCTTATCATGCCGATCTTAACCCGCTTGAACTTATTTGCGATGATATCAAGCACTGGGTGGGTGCCAATAATGTCAGCTTTAAACTGGCAAATGTTCAACGTCTTTGTGAACAAATGTTTGCAAAAGTTGGGAAAGATAAATGAAACAAGGTTTACAACCATGTAGAAAAACTAGAAACTGGGAACGAGAATATATAATTGAAGATAGAATAGATACTGGTGGCAGCAGCAGTGAGAATGAGTGTTGTAAGAGTGATGGTGGAATGTCAAGCATAGAGCCTGCAGTGACAACTAACTTCATAGTCATAAAACTTGGTGTGTGTCTTCATCTGTACAGTGTCTCAACTTTCTGTACACATTGAATGTACCTCTGCAGTGCAGATACACATGGTAGAACGTGGATTGGAAACAACAGAACATGGTGAATGACTCACTCTTTACTTTGCTATTGAAAACCCCAGAGGCCAAATTATTTAGAGACATCTATATCACCATTGTTTGCCCTTAACAAAATATTACATTCCACATCGGGTGGAATGTTTTTAAAGAGCAAAAAAAGAACAATGCACTGCACTCCACTTTGCTTTATTGCATCAGATTGCATTAACTCAGTGTGTTTTTGTTTCTCCTACCGTCTTTGATTTTTATATGGTGCCATTACAGGTCCTTTTATCGCCCAAGGGGAATGACAAGCCTAGTTCTAGGGCCATAGGTCGCAGAAACCGTCCTTCTCCCAAGGCAAGAACCGTCTGTGAACTATGTCCTACCCCTGCCAGGAGAAACCCGTTCTCTGGTCCGATTCCTCCCTGGAAGGTATTACCACAGAGTAGGATGGGCTTAGGTTATGCCTAGTCCTCATCAAGTCCAAGAACATCTTATACCTGAGTCATTCCACATCATTCCACCGAACACACATAAAACAGCACTTGCTCTGAATTTTAGTTTACATGTTCTACACATAAAATAAATGGACACGTAATTTATATTTTGTGGAAAATAAAATTATTTTAGGATTTACATGGTACTTAACATTTTTTGTATAAGCCCACAATGTTACATAAAAGCAATTTATTCTGATAACACAGAATGGTCAGGGATAAGAAGAATATGTCGTTTTGTAGAGGAAAACTTTGTAGTTTTCATAATTGAAAATACTGTTTATTCAGAATAAAAAAAATCACTTCTTTAAGTATGAGTATTTTAAACTGAATATCAAAACACAGAAGGAATCTGTGATATCTTTTGTTTTAAACCTGCTAATATCTTAATGGTATCTTCTTAGAAGTACACTTTTAAACAGCTTATTTGTGTTAGTGCGTAGGGTTTTAGGACATAGAGACTGCTTGTTGATGAGAGCTTCACACTGCAGCAGCATGCCGGCCAATGCATTATGCAGTAAGCTATCACTTCCGGTGTTAGGTGTAACTTTAGCAACTGGAATGTAATATTCTATCAAGCCTCTCTCTGCTTTTTCATTTTAAATGAAACTTTGTCTTCAGCTTTTTGCATCACAAGTTCATTTTTAGGCTCTATGCTGTATGAAAGTGCATAATGAGTGAACTTAAGAAACAGAGCTATGACCATTGCTTCAATTCATTTAATGTTTCCAAACATAACACAAGGCAGAAATCATTAAGCTTAGTTACCTGCAATATGCTTACAAACTTAAAAATGGGGAACTTTGTCACCAGTCCTAAAGCTATGTGATGCATGTCGAAATAAATTCCCAAAGTACCAACCAGTGATAAGTGATTGTGTGCTACAAAGCACCAATGCCGTGAATAATCCAGAAGTGTTTTTGAGCAGAGCGACCATTTTGAGGCAAGATACAGCAATGCGAAAGCGATCCCTGGTACCTTTGAGCTAAATTTATTCATTTCAACAACCAATAATGCAGTAATAATCAGATGGTATTCATTCAAGCTTGAAGGGAAAAAGTGCACATTTAAATTGTAGTTAAGTTGCCTCTCATAAGAACAGATTGAAAGTTAAAACGTTTCACAACTGTTTGCCATATTTAACAGTTACATGTGAACAAACTAGTGTAACCAAAGTGCTGTGGACAATTGACAAGGCATCCATTGACGGACTGCTACCACCACCACCACCACCACCTCCACTGTCATCCTCCATGGTGTAGTGGTTACCATGCTAACGTCTAGTTCCTGATGTCATCGGTTAAAACCCAGCAGAGGGCAATGGACTTTTTTGGGCATAAAAATCCTTAGCATGGCTTCCTTCTGAAGGGAAGTATAGTGGTGCTCCTGTGTCATAGATTTACAGCATCTAAAAGAACCTCAAGCCTGATAAAGAGGCCTCTGAGTGAAATTACTGGTCTTTCACAACCAATATAGAATGGGACGCTAAGGACCAAGCAACAGTTAAAGAGCATACGTAAAAAAAAATGGTTTTTAAGTGTTTGGATTTTAAAAATTGATTTAAATAATTAATTATATCAATTATAATAAATATAAAGTAAATCTATACTAGAACACTAAATTAAAAGCATAGTTTTTTACAAAAGTAAAAATATACTAAGCTTCCCATTGCACTTTATAGCATAATTTTATCACTTATTGTTTGTAATATATTGTAATTTAAAGGTAGAGAGGACTGCCACTTTTCACAAGTTGGATTGGAATATTTTTTAAGATATTGTGATTTAAGAAAAATAAGAATATAGAACGTAATTCACTCTGTTTTTGGAATTCATGGACATAATTTGAAGTTAATTGTAGACATGATGGTCAAATCTTGTAAAAATGTGTGCAACTTGACGTGAAATGATTCAACTAGTCCCCATCATGTCCCCATTATCTGGGTTATAGGACACTTCTCCTGTACTCCAGAAAGGATCAGTGAGTGCCCTTTGTTGGGTAACTTAAAGCATCATCCCATCTATAGTCCAGGTGCAGTGTGCACTCATCTTGGCTACCTCCTCCACAAACAATTTTGCCTCTGAGGAAAATTACTGGTCTTTGACGCCCAATATAGAATGGGACTCTAAGGACCACAGCAGTTAAAGAGCATCCATAAATAAAACTCAATTTAATTTAATAAACAAGCAAAAAGGAGGAAAGTTCCCAAAATCTCCAAGGCAGACTAAAGAATTGTGCCCACTGCCCCTGTTATTGTCTTACATGCCAATCTTGGCAGCGAATGCAGCCCAGCATCCACTACCTTTACCAGAGAGGCAGACCACCAAACCAGTGCTGCATAGTTTATTGACTGTCTAATAACCGAGGTGTATACCCATTTGAATACTTGGGTCTCAGGTCCTACCTCCCACCTGATCTTCGACAGGCCCACAAGGCATTCTAGGCCTTCTGAAGTTTATAATCTTTTTAAGTTTAGCCCGGCATCCAGAATGCCTGCTAGATACTTGACCGCTCAGGAAAGCTTCAACTTCTTCGCAAACAGGTGAAGCTCTACCAGACCTGGCAACCTCCTTGTCTTTGTGAAGATCATAATTTCAGTCTTGTCCGGGTTTCTCTGCAGCATTCCTGTAAAGTCTGTAGGGAGCCCTGTATGAGCTCCAAAACCGCTCTGGAATTTTCCACTTGCTACAAGGCACATGTCATCAGCATTGCCTTGAACATGTATTCCTCCCCTGTTTAGGCTACCCATTAGTACATCTACTGCCAGACACCACAAAGTTGAAATTGAGTTTTATTTATGGACGCTCTTTAACTGCTGTGGTTCTTAGCATACCATTCTATACGTTGGGCGTGAAAGACCAGAAATTTTGCTCCGAGCCCCCTTTATCAGGCTTAAGATTCTTTTACATGCCATAAATCTGTGATGTGGTACTACTGGCATTACTTCCCTTCTGAAGGAAGCCCTGCTAAGGCTTTTTATGCCCAAAACATCATTGCCCTCTGCCAAATTTGAACGAGCAACCTTGGTTTAATGGTCCAATAAAATTGATCCCCAACTTTCTCTTTGCAAGGGTGACTGCCTTCTCATTTCCTTTAATACCAGCATGCCCAGGAACCCAGAAAAATGTAACAGGGCAGCTGGTACACAGTCTTTCTAACATCCTCTGGTATAGCCACACCAGTCTGGATGTAGTTTTAACCACCCTAAGACCTTTCAAAGCTGTCATATTGTACATCTGCTCATCCGTATGGCATAGTGTAAATGTGCGTAGCATAAATCACATAGACCTCAGCATAAAAATGGTGGTGACACTACCAAGGGAATGACAAGCCAGGTTTTAGGGCATCAGACCACAGCTCCTGCCCTGCTCCCAAGTCGGGAACCATCTGTAAACCATGTCCTGTCTTCAGGAGAGAGTCTGTCTTTGGGTCCGACTCCTTCCTGGAAGGTATTACCACCGTTTAGTATGGACTTAAGTTATACCTAGTCCTTATGAAATCCCCAATCATCTAGGTAATAGGACACATGTCCTGAAGTCCAGAAAGTATCAGTGAGTGCTCTTTGTGTGATAGTTTATAACACAACAACCTTACAGTCCATAGGGGTGCACACTCATCCTGGCTATCTTCTTCACAAACAAGGGCAAAGGCGGAGGTCCACCAAAATCTCTTAAGGTGGACTGAGGGTTCATCCGCACCACCCCTGTTATCATCCTACATAGCAATCTCTGCAGTGAAAGCAGCAACTGCATTCACAAGTGAGGCAGGCCATCAAATCAGTGCCATATAGGTTCTAGTTCTAGTTTGAAAAGGGGTGGGTTTTATGCCCAAGCACTGCGACCTTAAGATCCATTGCGCATCCTCCCTTTCATCCGTTAAGTAGTCTGTTGCTTGAAATGAACTTAACCAGACTGCTAACTGAGGCTTTCGATAGTTCATCTATCTTTGGAAAGTGATTGCCAAAAATACTTGCTCTTTGATTCGCAAGAGCAGGGCAATCACATAGTAGGTGAGTAACAGTCTCATCTCCTTCTAGACATCTACTACAGATGGGGTTGTTAAACAATCCCATTCTGTATAGATTAAACTTTAGGGCACAGTGTCCTGTAATGAATCCTGTTGCCCATGCAAGTCTTCTACTAAGACCGTGCAAGTATTTTGCCTGGCTGTTATCCAGGTCTGTAATAAACAACTTGGAATGTCTGCAACCCTCAATGGAGTTGCAGTAGTTCTTGTGTTCTGCTTGAGCCCAGCACTTAATAGCCTGTTTCACTGGTCTGTAGGATACTCCCAGTACAGGCTCCGGACCAAAAAATGGGATTTCACTGCCAATCTTGGCTGCTTCATCTGCTTTCCCATTGCCTGGTATACCTATGTGTCCTGGCACCCACATAAGTTGAACCTTATTGTGTTCAGCCAGTGTCATTAAGCATTCCCGGCATTCTGAGATGAGCTTTGATTTTATTGGTGGTTCAAGTGCTTTAAGAGCAGCTTGACTGTCTGAGAGGATAAGAACACTTCTATTCTTATATCTCCTTTTAATGCTTTCCATGACACTGGCTAGGATTGCATAAACCTCAGCCTGGAAAACTGTAGTTAAGGTACCAAGACTATAAGAAATCTTGGTGCCATTACCGTAAAGCCCAGCCCCCGTTACTGATTTGGTTCTAGAACCATCAGTATACCAGATTGGGCCTTTATTATTATGAGGTTTTACCAGTCTTTCCCATTCACTCCACTGTGAATAGGAGACCATAAATTTCAAATCAATCTTGAATCTTGTTTCAAGAATGTCAGTCCACATGTTGAGTATCTGTTGTACATTCTTATCCCAAGGAAGCTTGAGATGATTAATATGTCCAGTATTAGACACTTTGGTTTGGTGACAAATACAGTGATACGCGATCATGGCTTCTGCCTTCATCCATATATGGAGAGGTATGAGCCCAATCAGCATCTCCATTGCTGCAGTTGGAGTAGTTTTGAAGACTCCCATAATTGAAATGCAGAAGATCCTCTGTAATTTACAGAATTCCTTTCTGCACATCATAAATTAACTCTAGGCCACCACATCAGTGCGGCATAAGAGAATATAGGTCTCACCATGACAGTGTATATCCAATACACTATGCTAGGTTTCAGAGCTCATGTCTTACCAAGCATACCTCTACATGTCCAAAAGACTCTGTAGGCTTTGGTAATATATAAATCCATGTGATGTTTCCAAGTTAATTTCTTGTCTAAAACAAGGCCAAGATATTTAACTTGTGTTGAATAGGGCACTACTTCACCAAAGAGAGAGAGTCTGGTTAAATCAGGCCCCCTTCTCCTGGTAAAGGGTACCACTACTGTTTTGCTTGGATTAACAGTTAGATTATTCATCTTGCACCAAGCTTCCACTTTCTTAAGCACCATTTGTAGCACTTGAGAAACTATGTGAGGAAATTTCCCTCTTATGATTATTGCAATATCATCTGCAAAACCAACTGTGAAGCAACCATGACTATTGAGTGCGCAAAGAAGTGTGTCCACTACAAGGTTCCATAGCAGGGGTGATAAAACACCCCCCTGCGGGCAGCCCCTCTCCGTGGACACATCCAGCGTCTCCCCGCATAGATTTATGGTTATCTTCCTATGTTGTAAGACAAAACGTATCCACTCACACGAAGTGAAGGTACATCGTGTCCAAAAAGGGTGTTCGACACTACATCACAAGATGTCCTGTCAAATGCACTTCAATATCAAGAAAAGCACCAATGGCTATTTCTCTGGTATTAAGTGCCTTCTCAATAGTCGAGACCACTTGATGAAGTGCTGCTTCCATTGATTTCCCTATTTGATAGGCAAATTGGTACTTGTTTAATGGCTGTTCCATTAAAACACAATCCCTAATGTGCATATCCACTAACCTCTCCAGAGTTTTAAGCATAAAAGAGGAGAGACTTATAGAGCGCTAAACCTTGGCCTGGGCATAACTAGGACGCCCTGGTTTAGGTATAAACACAACCTTTTGTCTCCAAGCCATGGGTATATATCCATAGGCTAGGCAAACTCTAAAAATACCACAAAGTAGAGATTGAACTGAATCAATGCCATATTGTAGAAATGCAGGAATGTTTAAATCAGGGCCTGCCGATTTATATGGTCCAAACGGCTTAACAGCCCATCATATTTTAGTGACATTGACTATGCTCCTGATTAGGTTCCAATCCTCTTTGTCCAAAGAAAGATGGTCCAGATTTGGTTGCCCCTTCACAGAATTGCTGTCATTGTCTACCTTAAAGCCTGGAAAGTGAGCCCTCGCAAGTTGCAGGAGCGTCTCAGAACCAGACTGTGTGTACGTGCCATCAGGCAGTTTAATAGTGCTCACAATTTTTTAACACCCTTTGTCATGTGTTTCATGAATCTTGCACTGCTGGGAGCATTCTCCATCCCCTGGCAGTACTCCCTCCATGAAATCCTTTTGGCTTTGCATATTTCTTTATTATATTTGGTGAGGGCTTGTCTATATGAATCCCAATCACCAGTTCTTTTTGCAAGTCTAAATAATTTCCTTGCTTTCTTCCTAAGTCTGCTTAAATCTTTAGTCCACCAAGGCACAAGCCTTGGCGAGTAAGCTACCTTAGGCTGACAATTTTGATGATAGGATAGGAGAATTGTAATTCATCAACGGCAAACTCCACTTCCAATATCGAATGTTCTTTGAAATGCCCGATGTCAATGCTGATAGGTCTCGTCTATATCCGTCCCAGTCAGTTTTCCTCGGAGTTCTGTAAATCACTGGTGGAGTGACTTGTGCTTTGATATTGAGGCATATGCATCTATGATCAGAGAGAGTGATCTCTGATGACACATGCCACCTTGAAATTAATATTAGGCCCTATGATTATGTCAATGACTTCCTCCCTTCACAAAGTTATAAAAGGTTGGTTCATTACCTCGATTTAGAATATTAAGGTTTGTACTCACCAAGTACTCCATTAACTTTTCTCCTCTGGGATTGATATCAGTGCTCCCCCACAATGTGTGGTGTGCATTGGCATCAACCCCCAGGATTAACTCCTTTCCATTCTCTCCGCAGTGGGTCACAAGGTCCCTATCGATGGTGGATCAGAGTCTTCGTAAGGGAGGTAGATGGAAGAGAGTATTAAAACTCTTCTCTCTCCTGCCTCCTCCACTGTTGTTTGGATTGTAGTTACATCCCTGGAACACTGCTCAATAAGAAGCAATGCATTTATCCAATTCTTAGCATAAATGCGTGATCCTGGAGCATTATTACTAGGTCTATATATAGTGCCCTTAGTACAACTGATCCCTCTGATTGAACCTCTGAAAAGCCAAGGTTACTGTATGAGAGCAATATCAACATTGTCTTCAACAAGTCTCTTACTTAGAATGGCTGAAACTGCCTTACAGTGCTGCAAGTTAATTTGAACTATTTTCATAATTACATTCAACCCACAACACTTACCTTAAGCAGTACCCGATGCGGATCCTCCAGAGTCCCCTATCTCCATCGTCTCCGGATTGTCTCCGCCATCGCTGCCTGCCTTCTTCGCTTTGTCTGCTTCTGCCTTCCTCTCCGGGTCAGACAGGATCTTAAAAAGGGCCCTGTCTACCCCGGTATAGGACGACATGCCAAGCTCCTTTATCTTCTTAGCATAATCTTGGTCCACCATTAGGATTAGGCGTTGACCAGAGGAGTCTGTCTGCTTGTCAATGATTTTCCAGTGCTCTATATTCAGCTCCTGGTTTAATCTCTGGATGCGTCTTAGCAGCACCTTAGGATCATTGGTTGTGATGTCCCGAGTCCTAAGGGCCACCTTGACTGGCTTAGGTAGGTCTTTTGGATCTACTACTTTGAGAACTAATCTCTCCTTGATTTTAGCTCCCTGAATATGTTTTTGGAGCCAATTACATGACTGCTCATCATCACAGTAATATATCAGAGCCCCATCCTGTAGAGAAAAGGACCTGAGTTTAGGTAGAGATTCGCTTGTTGGCGCCTCATCTATCCTCCTCAGAATCTCAGCCTGAATGGGTCAAATATCCTCCCCAATCAGCGTTCTCTCAGGATAGGATTCTTCAACAATTGCTATCTTAAAAGCGGCCAAAGCTTCCCTGTAAGTGACACCAGGTTCAGTGCCCCTAGGCCTCTTAGCAGGTTTGGCTTTATCCGAAGGAGTATCCACACTTGTCCTGGTTCTTTTAGAAGTCCCTGGATCAGTACGGACCTCCACCCCTCTATTCTGTGGATTTACATTGCCTGTGCCCTCACTCATTTGTTTTGCTTTTTTGATTCTTCTTCTAGCTGCCCCTGACAACTTCTTAGTGTCCAGGTGCATTCTATAAATTCCAGATGCTGTTGCACCCATTTCTTTATCTAGTGACAGATTTCTCTCTGCTGGAGAGTCTCTGTCACTTGACTTTTCTTTGTCAGGTGAAAGATTTCTCTCAGTGCCACAAAGGTATTTGACGGTCTTATAACCGTGGTGTAGAGCCATTTGAGCACTTTTAGGCCTCAGGCCCCACCTCAGTTCAATGAATCTCCAGCAGCCCACAAAGCATTGTAGGCATTCTTTACTTTTGAGTCAGCATGCTTTTTCCAGCTGCCCAGCATCCAGAAAAACTCATGGATACTTAACCACTCCAGTAAGCTTCAACTTCTTTCCAAACCGATGGAGCTCTGCCAAACCTGGCAGCCTCCTCCTCTGTATGTAGATCATTATTTCTGGCTTGTCTGGATTAATGGACAAGCCTGTTTCTTTGCACCATTCCTCTAGAGCATGTAGGGAGGCCTGTATGAGCTCCGAAACAGTATTCTGAAGTTTCCACTAGCTACAAGGCATATGTCACTGGGACATTGTTGCCTTCACTTCTCAGGGTCACCACTGCCTGATGGCATTCCAAGCAGCTTATATTCCAGTCCGTAACAACTGGACTGACTCCCCTACTCTCCAGACATTTCATAATGGTGCCTAAAATCATATAATTAAAGTCACTTTGATTGCCCAGGAACACTGCCATAGCAAGTTCCCCACAATCCAGCACCCTCTCCTATCTCACTAAGAGATGATGGAGCGCTGTTTTTCTTGGATTTACCTGGCCAGTAGGCATACTGATGATGGTAAATGAGTCTGTCAAACAGGGCCCCATCCCTCAAGTATGTATCTACTTGTCTTACCAGAGCCTTCAACAAAAAGGAATTTAGACTGATGGGATGAAAATCCGTAGTCTTGCAGTAGGATTGTCTGCCGGGCTTAGATATGACAACCACTTTGGCCTATCTCCAGAGGCGAAACACATGCCTCATAGCCAAACAGGTTGTGAATATCCTCACGAAGTGGGAAGAAACACTGTCCCAGCCTTCCTGCAGAAGAGACGGAAGACCTCATCCTCACGCACACTTTTATAGGGCTCAAAAGAAAAATTAGCCAATTTAACTTCTTTGAAAGTTTCAATCTCGGAGGCCACTTGCCAGTCTTCATGTGAATGCATGCCTTAATAGAGTTTGGTTCTTGATCTATAACACTGGTCTCTGAAAAGTGGGTTTCAAGAACAGGCTTAAGGTCTCCCCCTCCATCTTTGTCATAGCAACGAGTGGTGCTCCAGTAAGGTCAACATGGCTCTATCTGCAGTGACCAGCAATTTCTGCAAGTGCACAGTATTTTATTACAGAAGTGGCTCTGAGGCCTTCCCAGTTTCCTTTTTGCAGATTTTTTGGTACTCCTTATAGATGTTCCAGGTTGCCTGACACTTTTTGGCCTTACATGCATTGTATAACTTTTGTGTTTTTTTCTTGATGGTTCTTAAAATGGAATTCCAAATGAATTTATGTTTAGCCCAAACCTCATGTATGAAAGGACAATATCTGTCATAAGACGACATCAGAGTGTTAGTGACACCCCTCTAGGTCCTCTGCATTTCTTAGACTGATCTGGGGTCCATTCTTCAATCCGCCATCCAGGTCCTTTGTAAAGGAGTCCCAGTTGGACCTCCCAGGGTTCCTGTACAGGCAGGCCTTTCCTTTCCTTTTGAGGGGACAGTTTCTTTCATAGGAAGACACCAGGGTGTTCATGAAAAAGCCATATAGGTCCTCCACACTTCGTACATTCATCTGGGGTCCATTCTTCAGTCCGCCATCCAGGTTCTTTTAAAGGAGTCCCAATTGGTCCTCCTAGGTTTCCTGTACTGGCAGTCCTTTTCTTCCCTCAAGACCAAGTGCATATGACCATGGTATGTTACAAATAAACCCTCCAATCATTAATCTCCTCAGGTATCCCAAAGGAGGTTAATAACAAGTTTAGGACCTCCTCCCTTTAAAATTGCAAGAATCGGAACATTCCCTTGATTCACAATCTCCAGAACTGTTTAATACAAACTTGAGCAGCTTCTCCCTGTCCCATTGATGTCTGTACTACCCCAAAACACTATGATGGGCATTGGAGTCGCAGTGAAGCCATAGGTTGAGGTGTTTTTCTAACTGCAATAAAGTATAAGATCTCTGAACTCTTGAGGGGGGAGGGTGATTCTCTGGAGTCATATGGGAAAGAGGCCGGCAAACTACCATGTGATGTTGCACTCCACCCTCCTCACACCTTGGTAAGAGTGCTGTAAGGTCTTTTGACAGAAAGCCCGGCAGAGGCATATGTTACTGAGTCTTGTAAGGACACATGCTGTAGGTTTACTTCAGATGAAGCACTGAAAATAGTAAAACATTTTATATTTAGCCCATAATAAGACCCTACCGAAGCCAAGGTTCTTGTATATCGTGGCACTTAAATAACACCTCATTATGTTACTAGGGAGAATTCGTTAGGCACTAATATCGTGTTGCAGGTTAGCCTGAATCAATGAAATCACCACACCTTAACCTGGCGCACCTGTACATTTTCTCTTAGAGTCTCCGGTTTTCCTAAAGACATCTGGTCCTCTTTTAGAATAACTGAGTGATATGGATCCCCCTTTCAGCCTGGAAATCTCTAACACATGTCCAACTGAAATCCATCATTGGGTTTGAAATCCTCTCAAAAAGGTGGTTGCACTAAGCCACAAAATGGTTTATGTTCTCTTTCAGTATGAAATCAGTGGATTCGTTGTTCATGCTAGCCACAAGGTATATACACTTTGATTCCACCTTGTGCTCATAAGCCCCCACTGTTTTAAACTAATTCCAAGATTCTGCATCCTGAGCCTTTGGAAGAGAACCTAGTTCTCCAGTTCTGGCCGTGGGAGACATGCCAGGAATGTTTTATAAGTTGGAAATGCGTCCAATGCCACAGTCTTGTGCATGGACCTCTCCCATGCCAGCAAAGTTGAAATGCATGATTTCAGCCACCCCAAGGAAACCTAGTCATGGCACACTACAAATAAACTTCCCTTTGCCGGGTAGCATTTTTCGAACCTCAGGGCATCTCCCCTCTTGGAGAACCTGTCCATGAGCTGTTCAAACACCATCCAACCCATACCTGGGTTACCCTGTTCATGTGTCAGAACAACCTGGGGGGAAGACATTGTCTACGATGGCCACCTTAATCCCAGATTGGACTGTTTTGGCATAACTGAGTGGCTGAGATATCCTTGTGTTTTTGGCTTTTGTTTTTTTTTACGTAGATGGAGTTTCCTCTGATTTCTTTTGGAGGTGCCAGAAGGAGCAGGCTCCAGCCCAGACTTGTCTTCTGCATGGGCCCTATCACTAGCACACCTGATTACCCCATGGTCCTGGCCAGTAGCTAAGCCTTTTCCTCCTCTTCACTGCATCACTAATATGCTCTGGCTTCCATTTTAGGTAATGATCTCTGGTTGGTTCCTTCAAAACATCAGTTTTACTAGCTTTCTTGAAGACAATACCCACATATTCTGATCTTCAGAAGTCACGGTTCCCAGCTCCATTTGTTTACTTCTTAGAGCCAGGTTTCCAACTGGGACCCCAGCTATCACACTTTTAATTGTGATACTTTTGGTGTTCCTTTAGAGGGCTTCCGGTTTTGGATGCAGGGCCTGCTTCTCCACATCTCTGGAACTTGCAGTTCTTGTCTGTTTTACTTTACTCTTGGTGACAGAGTCCTCTTTTGAGGGCCCAACCACCTTAACAGTAGCCTCAGATCTCTTCAGGTTTCCTGATAAGGAACCCTCTGGTTTAGCAGAACTAACTTCTTTCATAGTTCCTACATTCCTAGGAATATTTCAGGTCAGCCCAGATATAGCCCTGCATGTTTGAGTGAGACTATATACTCTGAAAGGTCTTCAGGTATCTCAGAGGCTTCATTAGCAAAACATCTTCCCATGTGCCATGCACCCCATTGGCACGGCAACTTAGGGTTCAGGATTTGGTTCCCGATCCGTTTCTTATGCGGAGACAGGCCTGATCAACATGTTGGTAGAGTGTGATAGGTTTTGGCTATCCACCACCTGCTGACATGTCTGGTACCCACTCAAGGCCCAGCTTTAGGGGCTTACAGGCTGTTAGGCCACTCTAGAGATCCTGGCTGTTGATTTTATTGCCTCATTAACACCAACATTTCCTTTCTTGCTAGCTTCACCCTCCATAACTAAATTTATTTATGTAAAATGTTAAGTAAATGGTCTACATAACACACTTTACAATTTAAAATAGAGAGTTGAGGGTTGTTACACTACATCACTATGATAATCTTACTTGAACGCGTTTCGGGAGACGGCTTGTTCCCATCGTCAGCATTTTCTCTCAACTGATTTTTGCCGGTCATCGTCTGGGGGATGTGTGTGGTTTGTGGTGTTCTCTGGTGCTGGGCTGATGAACCTCCAAAGGCTGTTGGGTGGCGGCAGTTCAAAATTCATTAGGTGATTCCTGTGTTTGACAATATGTATTTTTTCCCAGATGTCCAATTCATTGCTGCTGTTGATCGGTTTTAAGAGTTTTATGTTTGGAGTGATATCATGGTTTGAAGACCAGAAATGATGTGCTACTGCTGATTTATCTTGCTGCTTTTGGTAAATGCATCTCATATGCTCTTTAAGTCTTATTTCAAGATTTCTTTTTGTTCTTCCTATATATACCAGGTTACATTCATTACAATCAATTTGATATATACCAGCTGATTTATCGTTGGGGATAGGATCTTTTGTTCTGTTGCATAGTAGTTTCTGTATGTTGTGGTTATTCTGTGGAGACAGGGTGATGTTGTATTTTTTGAAAATCCTTTGAAATTTATGATTTGTCCAAGGGTGATAAGTGAATTTTCTATATGCTTGTGGTTTTTGTTGTCTGAGTAACGTAGTCATTTGTTGGATGTATTTCTGTCTTTCAAACCTTTTTATCTTCTTATCTATTGTTTTTTTCTGGTATCCATTCATAGTGGCTATGTTGATAATGTGTTGGTATTCTTTCTGGTATTCCTCTTTCTCCATTGGTATATGTACTAACCTGTTTGTAATACTATTTAAAATTGCATGTTTGTGGCTTGTAGGATTGTAGCTATTATTTTTAATATAGTTTTCTGTGTGCGTTGGTTTTCTGTAAATGCCAAACGTTAGTTTGTTGTGTGCATTATTTCTGATGATCCTGATGTCTAGGTAAGGTAATTGGCCATTTTCTTCTTTTTCCATTGTGAATTTTATAGTTCTTTTTTGTAAATTTAATAATTTCAAAGCATCTTCTGAAAGTTTTTTTGGAACAATAGCAAAAATATCATCTACATACCTATACCAGGTTTTGAATAGATGTGGGAAAGATTTAGTAATATGGGATTCAAAATGGCTCATATATAGTTCTGCTAAAAATGGTGAAAGGGGGTTTCCCATAGTTAGGCCTGAGGTTTGTTTAAAGATTTTGTGATGGAATGAAAAGAAATTCTGGTCCAGACATAATTTTGTTAGTTTCAGGTAATCTTCTGTTTGTGCTCTAGGTGTGCCATTGTTTAATATCCAATTTTCTAGGAGTGGTAATAATTCTTCTTTTGGTATGCTTGGGAAGAGTGCAGTGACATCAAATGATACCATCATGTCTGTGGGTGATATATTTATATTTGAAAGGTGACTGGTTAATTCTAAAGAATTTTTTATGCTAAGACTTTTGAACATAGGCATGGAGTTGAAGGTATTTGAAAGCCATTTTGCTAGTTTATATGTGGGAAAGTTTATGTTATTCACTATGGGCCTCATTTTGTTGCCGAGTTTGTGTATTTTTGGTAGTGCATATAACCTAGGTATGATGGGAAAATCTGGTTTAATTCTGGATTTTTCGGCTTTTGTTAATGTTTTGGTTTCTATCAATGTATTCTGGAGTGACTTGGTGCATTCTTTTAATGGATATTTGCTGATTTCTATGTACTCTGGGTTATGTAGTAATTGCATAACTCTAGATTCATAATCTTCTTGGTCTAATATCACTAATGTGTTTCCTTTGTCTGCTTTGGTGTATACTACAGGTTTTGACTTTAGAGATTTGATAATTTTTTGATGTGGTACGTAGTGGTGTTTTTGGGCTTGTATCTGGTCCAATGTTGGTTCACACTGTGATTGTATTAAACTTTTATCCTTATCTGTAAGGTGGTTGGAGGCTATTTCAATATCAGCAACAAAGTTTTCTGCATTTTTTGTGAAGTTGAAATCAGTTGAGAGAAAATGCTGACGATGGGAACAAGCCGTCTCCCGAAACACGTTCAAGTAAGAATATCATAGTGATGTAGTGTAACAACCCTCAACTCTCTATTTTAAATTATGACACATCACTGTTACAAGCCTGTAAATCTTCAAAAATTGAACACTTTACAATGTTCCACGTGCTATAAACACACAGCTTCCTTAAACTGATGTTAACCTTTACTGTCTTCTCCCTGTCTAGCACCTGTTAGCTGAATAGATGGATGATATTTCTTTGTCATACACAATCAATGCAAGAAGTTACAGGATTCCGGCATCTTTTAAGAACTGTCTCCAGACCCCCTTAACATTTTCTCCTGCTTTGTGCCCATTGTAAACACAAAAGTTTCTTGCTGGCTGACATTTTAGTGCATAGGTATAGAATTTTCCAAAAGTATTTAATTTAAAGAAAATTACAATGATCATATTATTAAAGACGGAATTCAAGCTACACAGATATGAGCCTTAAGTTTACTCTAGCTAAGAAAAATATATTGTTGTGTTAAACCCTTTTGTTTATTAGTTACTGCGTGATAAGCATAGAAACAGAAAATATTGGAGTTTCACTAAAAATACCCTTTCTTTATAAATTTGGACACACAGAAAACTATAAAGGCTATAAAAATAACTTAAGTTGATAGAAAAAATTCTTCTGAATGTGTTCAAAGCTGAAAATTAAAGCAATGAAACATTTGCAGCATGTTATTATCAACTTGCCAATAGCGCAAGAGTACAAAAGGATGAAGCTAATGGCAACATGTATGCATTAAATACAGACAGAGATATCCCATTTACCTCCATACTGTTTTTTAAGGTTGTATATACAGTAGACTTGTCTCATGACCATACAATTAATTATTCTCTACTTTTATTGCCATTGTTCCACTATTCATTATTATTTCTTTCTCCGTAGACAGTACCATCAAATACAGCAACAATTGTAAAATGGATACCAAAATAGAGATCAAAGAAGAGGATCCTCTCTCAGATGATGTAGCCCCACAGAATGAAAGAGCATTATTTACCAAGAATGTTACAGTGAAGACCAACAGTGATGATGTGGTAATCAAAACAGATTTTAAATCTGAGACTCCTTTTCCAGACTTTCGTTCACAGAAAGAGAGAAAATTTGTTCCAGACTGTCCTGTAATGAAGGTTAAGAAATACAACAGCGATGATGAAATGGATGATAAAATAGAAATTAAAGAAGAACCTTGGTGGCTGGAAACAGAAACTTCATCGCTTTGTAATGACCTTGAGGTAAGTGTCATAGAAATCTATAGCAGGTAGAATGTTTATTTATTATTGTTACTTTATAAAATACGAAGTGCTACTCAAAAGTTCCTGGAATGCATTAATAAATAAAATTGCACCTTCTCTGGATCTTACTCACCATCACCTTCAAAGTAGTCCCCTTGGCAGTATATACACCACTCCCAAGGTTTTTCCATGGACTGAAAGCTCCCTGGAATGCATTTTTCATGATCCTGTTTGGTACAGCTTGTAGTTCCACCTGAATGTCCTCTGCTGTGTGAAATCTTTGGCCCTTTAACTTGAGTTTCTTTTTGGGGAGTAAAAAAAGGCCACACTGTGCAAGGTCAGGTGAATACGGCAGATGAGGAACAAGGGCCATTTTGATTTTTGCCAGAATCATCTGGTTGAAGAAGGCAAAGTGTGACCTCTCATTGTCTTGATAAAGGAACTAATCACCCATGTGCCACTTTTCTGGGCATTTTCTTCTTATGTTCTCCGTCAACTGCTTCAGGACATCACAGTAGAACACTCCATTGATAGACTGATGAGGAGGGACGAACTCGTTATGGACAATCCCTTCCATCCTGAAGAAACAGATGAGTATGGATTTCACATTTCTCTTCACTTGCAGGGCTTTCTTGGGATGGGGTGACTATAGACTCTTCCATTGTGATGACTGATTCTTGGTTTTGGGATCATACCCATAAACCCAACTTTCACTACCAGTAATAACCTTTGAAAGAAAGTCTGGTTCACTTTCAAATGTTTCTTGAAGATTTCTGCAGACTTTCACGTGATGCTGTTTCTGTTTGTCGCTAAGAATTCATGGCACAGACTTTGTGGCAATCCATGTGACCTAAAGCATCTTCCCAAATGCTCCCTTCAACATGTTATGTGTTTTTGCAGCAGTTTTTCTGAGTCTGAAACCAAAATTTGTGCACACACTTGCTCTCAGTCACCACCTGCTATCTCAATTTTGCAAGTCATGCAACAATGGGGAAATTTGCATAAAAACTAAATGTGACCATCTAGTGCTAAGTTGCTTGAGACACTGACTCACAAAGGGTGTATGAGGTGCCACCTGGAGGGCATTTTGTTGACTAGCCAGACTTCATGAGCTACATGGACAACCTAGGAACTTTTGGGTAGCAAGTTACGCATTGCAAAATTAATAAGGATGAGAGATGGTTTGTATACAGTGTTTGCGAAATGTGAATTTAAAGGGTAGAAAGTAATGATGATATTGAAAATTGGAACATATTTGAGGGAAGTTTTGTTGAAATTATACCAAAATATTTTTGTGATATTGTAGCATCTAACAATCAGCTACACTTTCCTCCAACTTATGAGAAAGAAAATGCAGTGAATGCTAAATGAAATGAAAGAGGAATTGAGTCATTGAAAGAATACAGGCAACCTGCTCATAAAGTTTAATGTTGCCTTTTAATTCTTAACACACTAGACCTAAAAATAATGAGATTAACGTTATTTGCAGTAAAGGATAAAAAAATCCATTAATGACAATATTGTATAAAGCTAAGGCAAAATTGGATATGAGTGTATAAATCCCCTAATTGCTCATTTTGGAAATGTCTTATAGTGTACGTCCTGCAGAAGAAACATAATTTAGTGTTGATGGAATTATCGAAATCAGTTCTGATGCATATTCATTTTCTCTCTTTATAATACTCGTATTTTATTATTATTATTATTATTATTATTATTATTATTATTATTATTATTATTATTATTATTATTGTTGTTGTTGTGTGAATATCTGAACACTTGGGAAAAGAATGAACATTGTAATTTTACAGCCCCTTTTTCGTAATGGGCTTTGCTATTAATGGAACAGAATGTTCTATAAATTATGTTCAGGTATGCCTGGATTGTGGACAAAACTATTCTTCTGAAAATTCATATGAATTTACTCTTTTTGTTGATTTTGTTATTAATCTTAATATATAAAAGTCAATATAAGTATTTGTGTATGTTCCTTACATTGTTGTATATCGTTGCATTGATTTTGACCAAATTTGACACATGGCCGAAACTACTGTATAGCTTAGAATTCTAAACTCTGTGCCCTTTCACACAGTTAATTATTTCATTTTATGTGATGCTTACAAAAGAGACAATTTGTATCTTTAGAAAAATTATCATTTTAATAGTTCAACCATTGCCAACATATTATAATAATAATAATAATAATAATAATAATAATAATAATAATAATAATAATAATAAAAAAAACAACTTAAGCTTTCATGGCTTCACAAAGGAACAAGGAGTTTACATATTATTCATTGATCTCCTCTCTGACATTGGCCATGGAGTAATAACACAGTCAAATAATTACAACAGCCATGTCACTTTGGCTATGATAACAACAGCATTAAACCAACTAAATACTACCACTACCACCACCCCCACTGCTGCTGCTGCTGCTGCTACTACTACTACCACCACCATCACCACTACTACTACTACTCCTGCGGCTGCCACCGCCATAAGGGAAATAAATAAGCCAAAGTTCATATCAGTACATTCTGTGATCATACTCCAATGTTCGGATGTTCACTTATTATAATTTGTAGTTTCTTATGTTTTGTAAGCATCAAGTTTCTTTCTCTGTGGGTAGTTCACATGTTTTATAAGCAAAAAAACAAAAACTGAGCGACATATAGATATAATAGTGGGCATGGATAGCAGTAACAGCATCAAATCAGATGAAGTACCACTTTTTCTTCCTTCTTTGTACGTTAATTTTGGCTTTTCTTTTGTATGTTCTCTTAGTAATTTTAAGCATGTTGGTTACTGAGAATGAATAAGGTTATATTGACATTACTTAAACTGCTATTATTTCTTCCCAACTGAGATTTTCTCTATAAATAGCAACAAGGCAGCCCAAATGTGACAATGTAGAAGTCACTCACTTGCACTGACCAGAAATTATCTTTACAAGCTGGTATTTGTGGTTATTCAACAGTGCTTTTGTGTAGTGCTTTTTTCTTCTTTATAGTGTCCTGAGAGTTATAATTACTCTTAAGTGTCTTGTGTAATGAATTTTGTGACAGTGTAGGAGTCACTCAGCTGCATTGACCAGAAATTATCATTACAAACTGGTATTTTTGGTTTTTCAACAGTGCTTTTATGTTCTTTATGGTGTCATGACTGTTATAATACTCTTTAAGTGTTTTGTATAACAATTTTTTAAATGTCTCCAGAAAAACACAAGGCTATGGACAAGCACAACTTAGGCTAAATGTTGTCTGGATAAATTGTTATACCATGGGCAACACCAGGTATTTCAGCTAATAATATTCAAAAAGAAAGAAAGTTGGTATGTGGGGTCATCTCAAAAACCACTCTAGTGATTGTGGTAGTTCTTTCATGACTAAAAAGCCACATTCGTTTTTATGGACATGGGATATAGAGTGCCTTATAATTTCAATTCATAAATTAATTAAAGACTAAAATGGATTTACAAAGCCTATGTAATACAAAATGAATACTTTGGAGCCATAAAAGAACATATTTGTGAAGAAAGTGTTGAGTTTTCCTTGAGATTGCTATGGGGTAGAAAATAGTTGTTACTCCACAGAAAATGCATGTAAAGTAAGACAAATGTTTCATTCCCAGCACTACATATAAGTGGTCATGATTTAAAACTAAAAACAGTGTGATACCAGTGTGTAAATGTTGTAATATCCCTCATGTAAGAAAGTGTTGCTTTATTTTGTTTGCATGTTGTAATCAAGTTTGTTAAATAATTGTAAATAGAGAATTGTGTTGAGCTAACATTAGGAATTGTTCAACTACTGAGATTATTTTTCTTCGTGGATGCAGACTATGTGTCATTTCCAAAGAGATTGGTTAAGTTGTGACCTCGGAGTGCAGAATCTTCATCTTCACCAGCTTCACCTTTGTTTTGTTGTATATATTAAGTGTTTCTGTGTTATGTAAAAACTACGTAGCTTTTATGGTAATTAATTGTTCTTCCACACAAGCCTTGTGTAATACAAGGTTGGAAAGGTAGAATCAGACAACTGAAAAATTCAGTGCCGTAGCTGGGATTTGAACTAGAGATCTTGTTTCCCTCCGGTTGCTTTAACCATTTGAGCTACCATGGCAGCATGCTGGTATGACAGTAAATTGCCCAATTGACTGTAACTTTTATGTTACTAAATAACTTTGGGACCCGTTTACAAGCCCAGTACATATCAAAGACCAGTTATTGGTGTAGAACCAAGTTTATTCCTACACATCTTAAGCATTTTTACTTTCTCTATAACATACATGTGGTTAGGAAGTAAAGTTTTCCACCCAAAATTTCAATTTTGAGATTTCATCACAACTAAATGTTTTTGAGTTCCAATGAACCCATTAGTACTACCTTTAAAAAACAATTAAAAACTCAGTCTGCATATGTGTATGTGAAAACATGTATGGGATAGAGAACAGAGTAAATAAAAACCTAAAAAAGTAGGTTTAATACCAAACTGTATATTTAAGCTCAGCATCCTGCAGGTTGCAAAAACATGATTTGTAAGCAAATCCTCCCACCCCAAACTATTGTTTACATGTACAATTGTTCATTATCTTTTACATGTTCAAAACATCTTCTAACTATTTTGATGCCTTAGCACTGAATATTTCAGCCTTATTCTACCTGTCTAAAGTTTTAACATATTTGCATGACAAATGATATGTATATCTTAGATTTTCTGTGAATAGCCTATAACTGCCCTCTATTTGCTTGAATGTTGTATAATTATATATAAGAAAGCATAATTACAGGAAAAATGCAAAGCTCAGCCAAATACACAATTTGACAATTTCTTTCTTCTTCTTCTTCTTCTTCTTCTTCTTCTTTTTTTTTGTTTGTTTGTTTGCGTGTTAGCTACTTCCAAAATATTCTATGTGCAAGTTTTATTTAATGGAGATGCTTAAAATTTTGTAATTTATATTCCCTTTCCTTTTGCATCCATGCAAGAGTTTGCTAATGTGAATAAATATTTAAATGTTGATTGCACCTGTGACTAAAGCATTTTTTGAGTGTTAGCCCTCTTGATGCCAAGAGATGACCCTCTGTAAAAGTTCCAGTTACAAGCAGATAAGCTTTTAATATCCACCCATTTTAGTGCTAGCGCCAAGCAAATTGGCTTACGAAAACTTAACTTGGTTAACATACTTGTGTGACATCCTGTAGCAACAGAATACAAACCCTTGGAACGGTACATCTTTTGTCCTTTGACATGAAGGTTTGTAATGGTATATTTGGCTTTCACAACAACAAACAATCCCTCAGTTTACAATATATTCTGTTGTGCTGTAGTAGTGAAAGTTGGAAGTGCTTCTCGTGATTTTCACATCAGGTGAAGCCGAAGAAAAGTTGTTAGAGTATTAAGATAAGTGTGAAGCTGATGCAGATGAGCTATTATTGGATACTGATAGCAATATCGATTCTTCAAATTGTATCATTCAAGGCATGCCCCCTGGTTCTCCACTGCAAAAGATGGGATTGAATGTTTCCTTTGAAGAAGACACCATCTTTGACAATGGAGTTGATTCAGAATCAGAAGAGGATTGATTCTACTGATGATGATGGCAACAATGAAGGTGATACTCTGCAGAAAACCTTTACTGAAGTTTATCCTAGTGAAACTGACCACACCCCCTTGTCCACATTCTATTTTATGGAATTCCCTGGGCCAAAGCATGTCGATAACCCTGATTCTTCCCCTATATTTTACTTCAATCTATTTCACTACTACAATACTGAACCTCATTGTTGCCAAAACAAATCATTATGCAAATCAGGTGCTTGTGGCAAGAGATCTCTTACCGAGTTCAAGAACAAGAACAACCAAGCAGGAGATACGGGCTTTCATTGCAGTTATTTTGCGCATGGGGAATGTGAAAAAATGAACTGTGTTTTCCTATTGCAGTACCAAAGACATTTTGCATAATCCTTGGTTAGCCTTTCTCCTCCTGGTTCTCCATTTTGAAAAGTGATTGACTAGTTTTAGCTTTACTCTTTGTTATTCAGAGAAGTTATGAACTTAACACGTAATCTTGTTGGTCATTTAAAACACCTATGCTGTGTACATCTTGTGTGAGTGCAGTGTGGATCTCATGATGTCACATGTCAACTCAACAACATGCCATAACCATTCACTTTGGGATGGTGAAACTGCATGTGTTATTTATTCTTGAGGACCAATAAACTACTGTGGTTAATGAAACAGGGGAAGAGAAATGGTTGTGTTTGTTGTAAGCTTGGGAAGTGAGACAAAGAGTGGTTTAAGCAGCTATAGGAGTGGATTTGGCAATGTATAGGGCAAGGATCAAGCTGTTTATGCAGGCAAAATTTAAAAAAAAGGGACCCTGGAAGTTGTATGGTGACAAGCTATGCACAGTAGGGAGTGTTGTTATGATAATATTAATGATAGGAGGAATGGAACTAAACCTAGGGCCAGGAGATATCCAGACATTGTTGGAAAGTCTCATGGATGGAATGAACCAACGGATAAGTGATAGTTTGAACAGTGTCCAGGGAAATAAAAGATAATGTGAGAGAAAGAAATCAAAGGAATAAGGAGAGAAGTGAAACTTGATGTGGAAATATTGGACCAGAGGAGACAAAGATTTAACCTGCTCTTTACAGGTATAGGAGAGAAGAGAGGGATTTGCCCAGTGGATGAGGTTAAGGAAGACTTTCTTGAAGAATGGTCAACTGACATAGAGTTAAGAAATTAACAGGTCTGTTTAATTATTGACAAAGCACAATATCAAGACAATTCTCAAACCGCCTCCAAAAATTAAAAACTTATTGAGAACAGTGAAAGACCAGATTCAGCTCAATTACCGGGAGTGTACCACATTCCCTATGACTGCAGTGCCCCATATATTGGACAAACTCTCAGGACCATAACCACCAGGGTCAAGAAGCATAACCATAACAGAACCATCCGTTTGATGCAGCCTGAGAAGTCTGGTTTGGCAGAACACTGTTTCAAAATGGACCACAGAGCTAACTTCCATGACACAACCATCTTGGCCAAATGTGACGGTTACTGGAAGCACAGAATCAAGGAGACCTGGCTATTTCCTCCGAGAAGAGCACGCTGAACCATGACACTTGGCTACAGTTCAGTCCCGCATGGACACCGGCCATCAAAATCGAAATAGAAAGGCTCAGAAAACACAAAACAACCCCAAAAACAACATCCAAAGCAAGTGGGTTCTCTAAGAGGTCCACTCCCACGAACCCAGCACGATCGCCTCGCATTTTCCACGAGGTCCATGCCAGCCACCGAAACAAATAAGTATATATATTAGGCCATTTCACCTGATCATCTTCAGCTTCAGATATGACTCATTAACGCCTTAAATCCATAGACCAGCATCTCAGATCTCTGACAGCAATTCAGAAACTACTCTCAGCAGCCATACAGAAAACCAGAGAACTCCAGTAATCACTGAAGGCCTCCGAGCAGCACAACATATGCTGAACAATACCTGAGTCGGGCATGTCAGTTTCAACACAAGCACAATATGTAAGTTCTACTTCAACCTACATCTCCTACACATTTACCATCTCCATTCTTTACTAAATCTTCGCTATTTCCACTAGTGCTGCAGTCAGGTTTCATGGCTGCACCGTAATTACTACCTTTACCTGCTCCCACCCATAGGGCGGCAGCCAATAGCTTTCAGATACTAACGTGGGTGTTATGCGGGACCGCAAAACCTACACATTTATTCCACTTTTTCTCCTACTATCCTTTTTCATTCCAATGAAGGAGTTTTTAGTGGGTATTCCGGCGCTCGGTGAGTCCCACACTCCCAGTCCCAACTCCCATCAGGGCTGGGGTCAGTAATTAAATCATTTTCTCCTCCAGTCCAAAAAAAAACACCCGATCTAGTCATTCAGCATCCTGATGATGGGAGAGATGCACGCTCCCGAAACATCGATGTACCAACATCATCTCACCTGGCTTGAAGCCCAAGAACGTCTAGAACTTGTTCGTTTCCAGGAAAGCTTCAGCTCTTATTTCAGGTCTGTTTAATTCAATTAAAGAAAAGAGGTATGCACTGTCGAACTGGAGGAAAGCAAGTGTATACCCAATTTATAAAGGGAAAGGTAATACATCAAACCAAACAGCTCTCATGGGATTTCACTACTAGGAATATATATGAATGTAGGAAAATTATTTACTGGAATTTTGACAAATAGGATACACAATTGGGCAGAAGAAAATTAATATCCTTTGGGAGTTCCAAATGGGTTTTAAAACTGAGAGAACTATCGATAACTTTATAATAAAAGCGTTAGTAGATAAATACCGTAAGGAAAGAAGGGGAAAATTATGTATGGCATAAACTACTATGTAAAGGATTGAGTCAACATATGGTAAATATTCTAATGCCTTGTGCAAGGATAACACTTTTTGTGTGAGGGTGGGCTAAGGAGTAGTATCTAGGGAAAGGTTTAAGACAAGGATACTGTAATTTATTTATTGACAACATTTTATTAGGGATAAACAAGAATAATAATTGTATACGTGTACTAAATAATATAATGCCTACAGTACTGCTTGCTGATGATCTGGTAGTAGGATCAACTACAATTAATAGTCTGAAGTAAACACTTCGGGAAGTAATAAATATTGTAATGGATGGAACCTAACTTGGGTCTAGAAAACCCCAATTAGTTCTGTTTAAGAAAAAAGCAAAATTCAGTAAACATGAAATGTGCAAGAAGGGGAACAAGGAGTATAATGTAGCAAGAGAATGTATTTACTTAGGTATTAAAATAGATGGAAGTGGAGGTGGGAAAACATTGACAAAAGGAAAAGGAGCCATGTCAGTAATCAGAAGCTGTAAGTACAGAGTACCAAACATTGAAGTTAAGTAGTTAGAAGAAACTTATAATGTGATTGTGGAATCTAAAATGCTATATGGGGTAGAAATATGGGGAGGAATCCATTGATATGGTCCGTAGGATGTTTTGTATGGAAGTGTTGGGCAAATATGCAACACGCACTGCATCACTCAGCAGCATGTGAAAATGAAACGGACAGTTGCAGAGAGGGAACGGCGCCTGTGAGTCAAAATGATTCACAAGTTACGTTTTTGCCACCTCTGGTGTAGAGTATCATGAAAGAGTCTTTGGAACTTTGGATGGACTAGTAACATCTGAAAGAACCTGGGATGGTGGAATACTGGAGGAGGGGAGAGAATAATAGTCCTTTTTGGAAGATGATAAGAAAGCGTTTTGAAGACAGAAATCCAAAAACTTTTTGATGGAATAATGTAAAAACAGTCTCGGGTGTGCTATATACCAATGGAGGAAACATGGGAAAGGAAGGCATACATCGATAAAGTAAATAACGAGCAAGAGACGGGAATAGCATGGTTAGGAACTGGTGTTTGGAGATTAAGAGGGATAAGAATGGACATCCCACAGAGATAGTGTCCCATTTGTGGAGAAAAGGAAGATTTGGAGCATACAGTATTTGTTTGCGGAGGAATTGATGTATGGAGGAAGGAATTTCTGGAACAGAAATGGGCCAAGGTAAATAGGAAAACAGCATTAAGGGGGATTTTCAGAAGGATGGCAGAAGCTTAGGTCAGTTTTTAAGTAAAGTTAAGAAAAAAATGGAACCGGTTTATAGAAAGGGAATCTGAGTTAATATAACTTTATGTTAGCTATTAGTGCCTTGTTTGGGGTAGCTATAGAAAATTATAAAATGTGTATAGAAGTAATTCTGCCGCATGGATATGATGGGCAAAGAGCTTGGGCTGAATGCCCTGTCAGACTACAGCATGTATTAGTTTAATGCAAAATAAATAAAGCATTTCTTGCTTAATTTAAATTATCCTTGGGGAAAACACGTCCTGTAATGTGGATAGATGAATATGGCTGTGTTCACAATGTAGCCATAGGCATAACAAAATTGGCACAGTTTTGTTTCTAGATCCTTAAATTGCATGTGAAAATCTTGTGAGCATACCTCAAGTTTCAAATTGAATAATATGGCCAGTATATCCAATTTAGAAATACATCCGTCCTTTATAATAAATAGGACATAAAAGTGTTGTATGAAGGAATCAACAGATCGGATGTGGCATAGCAAGGCCAAACGTAAGAGCACCATGATTGTACATAGATGGCATAAAATCTTGAATTATTCATAAGCTGGGAATGCTTAGAGAAAGAAATATAGAAATCATTCATCTTCTATGCATGCAAGGCAAGTTTGGAGTTTGCAATCTGTTGCATTAATAGCACTTTATGTGACACTATGTAAATGGTTCTATTAAATAACTTGCATTTATGCTTCATCTGTGCTTAATTTTCATTTAGAATGGGGCTTTACTCTTTGTTTGGATAGGGATATATGTGAATTTGTTATTGGTAAAGAAAGTCATGTGAGTGTAGCATATCAGATTTTTTAAAATACTTGGCTAAATGTATCATAGATTCTGATTTACCTTTCTGTAAACATTCCTTTAGCCAGTTTCTTTAGATCAAACTGTTTATCATAGCTAGGTTTTCTTTCATGCCATTACATAATGTAATGTCAAATCCTTGTTTCTGCATAACTCCTAAATTGTATACCAATTTAGAAAACATAAATCAAACCTGGTACTTTAAAGATAACTATCAATGCAGGGTATTTAATTAATGGTTGTGTAGATGATGATTTTTGTTTAAGGGCGTTCAACTACTAGGTTATTAGCGCCTTGGTTGTAAGGTGATTTATGTGAAACTCTATGTTTTGTATTATTCTGTTACAGGATGGGGACTTAACTCAAGTGATATCAGCAGGGTAAGTCATGACTCTTGGTTAATGTTTCAATAAGAAACCTTCTGATTCTTGTGTTATATTTCCCTTTACTGGTGCTTCTTTATCTATACTAATATTATAATGAGAGCAAACTTGCATGTGTGTGTGTATGCACGCGCATGTGCTTATGTGCATACATATTCCAAGCAATTATACATAGATGGCCGTGATGTAACAATCAAAAGAAGACGGCTTAAAAGGCAACAATCGTATAATGGTACAATTATGCTATATTTATTTTGTTAATTGCTTAGTTTTCAAATATTGCAGTAGTGTCTGTAATGAATCTGTGTCAAAACCATTCAATAACCTTTGTTGTAATTATAGATGTAAACCTGAAGTGTCTGGGTGCCAAAACCTAATAATTCTATGTAGGTAGGTTTTACTGCATTTTATATTATAATTAACTTAATTAGCAATGTATACTGATGTATTTTTCAGAATTCAACTACACACATTAATGAATCACTATTTTTTAAATGGGCGAAAGTCACATTTTTTTCAAAATCCATTTTTGTTTAAATACACTATGTGATCAAAAGTATCCGGACACCCCACAAACATACGTTTTTCATCTTAGGTGCATTGTGCTGCCACCTACTGCCTGGTACTAATTATCCACGACTTCATTAGACATCGTGAAAACAGGAGAATGGGACACTCCGTGGAACTCACAGACTTTGAATGTGCTCATGTGATTGGCTGTCCTTGTGTCATAAGTCTGTACGCGAGATTTCCACACTCCTAAACATCCCTAGGTCCACTGTTTCTGATGTGATAGTGAAGTGGAAACGTGAAGGGAATATACAGCACAAAGCGTACAGGCCAACCTTGTGTGTTGACTGACAGAGATCACTGACATTTGAAGAGAGTCATAAAGAGTAATAGGCAGACATCTATCCAGACCATCACACAGGAATTCCAAACTGCATCAGGATCCACTCCAAGTACTATGACAGTTACGTGTGAGGTGAGAAGCCTTGGATTCCATGGTCGAGCAGCTGCTCATAAGCCACACATCATGCAGAAAATGCCAAACGTTGCCTCACTTGGTCTAAGGAGCGTCAACATTACATGATTGAACAGTGGCAAAATGTTGTGTGGAGTGACGAATCATGGTACACAATGTGGCTATCCGATAGCAGAGTGTGGGTATGGAGAATGTCCGGTGAATGTCATCTGCCAGTGTGTGTAGTGGCAACAGTGAAATCGGAGGTGGTGGTGTTATTCTGTGGTCGTGTTTTTCCTGGAGTGGGCTTGCAGCCCTTGTTGTTTTACATGGCATGATCGCAGCGCAGACCTACATTAATATTTTAAGCACCTTCTTGCTTCCCACTGTTGAAGAGCAATTCGGGGATGGTAATTGCATCTTTCAACACGATCGAGCATCTGTTCATACTGCACGGGCTGTGGCAGAGTGGTTACACGACAATAACATCCCTGTAATGGACTGGCTTGCACAGAGTCCTGACTTGAATCCTATAGAACACCTCTGGGATGTTTTGGAATGCCGACTTCGTGCTAGGCCTCACCGACCTACATCGATACCTCTCCTCTGTTCTGCACTCCGTGAAGAATGGGCTGCCATTCCCCAAGAAACCTTCCAGCATGTGATTGATAGTATGCCTGCAAGAGTAAACACTGTTATCAAGGCTAAGGGTGGGCCAAAACCATATTGACTTACAGTATTACCGATGGAGGGCGCCATGAACTTGTACGTGAGTTACAGTCAGGTGTCCGGATACTTTTGATCACGTAGTGTATGTGTTGTCCTACCATAGACACATTATTTTATTTTGAAACGGGTTTAAGAATTCCAGTACAAATGGTTAAACTCATCCGTAAAATTTAATAGCTTATGTTAGAAGGGTGGATGTCATGAACTTCTGACCTTTTAACAAAAAATATTATTTTTTATTATATTCAAAGTTAGTTAACCTGCTAAAACAAAGTGAGTAAATGGTGCACAATAATGCAATGCTGTTCGTTGTTGACTTGTTCACATAACACACTCTCACAGTTAAAAGTTGTTCAAGATGAGTGGTTCTGAAGATAAAAATGAGGAGTTTATTGGAAAAAGAAGAGCTAATTCTAATGGATATAAATAGAATTAAAAAGGCTCGATTAATGGGTAAAAGATATGATAAGCATGCTGGGAAAGTTATTATTGGGAGTGAGAAAAGAAGAAGACCATGAAATGATCCGGGCAGGCAAAGCAGAAAGTATTCATTCAAGTATCACTTAATGATGGGCACAATAAGAATAGAAGTATGTTTAACTGCATTTCTTTCTATTCTAGTTGTAAGTGAGAAGCATATTAGAAGACTGAGAGTACTCAAACTTCAAGGTAAAGTCCTGTGGACAAACGTGGGAGACATACCCGTTTCACACTACCCCCTGGCACTAAAATAAAGGTTCATGAACATATCCAGTCATTTCCAGTTCAGGAGAGTCATTATAGTGGCAACACAATTAAATATCTTAGTTCTGATTTTCATGTAAAGATAATAAGCTCTTCAAAGAGAAGTTTCCAGATACCAAAGTGAGCTATTCTTTCTATTTCAAACATTTTAATGACAACTTTAATCTGAAATTTGTACAGCTACAGGTAGACTGCTGCTGTGTCTGCAAGAGCTAAAATTAAAGTTAAAATCCCCATGAGAAGTAAGAAGTTTATACAGTGCCTTGCAACAAGATAGTTCATAAAACAAAACGTTCTCTCCATTACACAAAACATACCAATGTCTAAAGTCCCTGTCCAGGATCTATTTTATTTGAGGAAACTGACTTAACATTTTTTGTATACACAATATAAAACAAATAAAGGAATCAAATAAATATCTATCATGAAGGCCAAGCAAAAAAGGTGCCAATGAGGTATGCTCTTTTCTTCTTCACTAGTTGAATTCTGTCCCAGCTCAGTATGATGAAATTCATTTATTCTCTGATAACTGCTCTGGGTGGAACAAAAACCATACAATCTCCAAATTTTTTTTTAAGTCTAATAGATACAAACAGATTTAAGAAAATTGAGCATTTCTTCCCAATAAGAGGCCATAGCTACTTAGACTGTGATCGAGATTTTGCTATTATCAATTGAAGACTCCAAAAACATGACTGAAATTACACAGTTCATCAACTAACTGAAGTGGTTGAAGTTGATACAGCAAATCCTATGATACACAATTTCAAGAGTTGGTGGCAGCAATATTATAGGAAAAATTCTATATCAGTTGAAACTTCAAAAATGGATTGAGATAGGAAATTAGACTTGGAATTAGTAATGTTTACCATTTTGTATATGATAATCAGCATCCAGGAATAGTTGTTGCAAGACATTTCATCAATGGGTTAACTGAAAACACATTCATCCTTTGCCACAATTCTCACATTAACATTCAGCTCTCAAATGCAGTGGCATACCCCGCAGAGAAACTATCATTGAAGGAAGAAAAGGTCAATGACTTGAAAAACTTATCCTGTACATTGAAGACAGTTATAGATACATTTATGAAGAAATAATAAATTAACATTCCGAGGTTGTAAGCATAAAAGACTTACATTTTTTATACATAATTTATATTAACCCTTTCGGGGCTATGGACGTCATATGATGTCCATGCTAAAATGCAGGAAAAAGGATAGGGATGTCAATAGACGTCCTGTGTATACATGCATTTAATGCTTATTTAACCCTAATTATTATAATTTTTCTCTTTTATAATAAATTTAAATAAATTCTATAAGGTATCAAGGCTTACCTTTTAAGGTTTCTTCTTGAATGCTATACCTCAAATCATGGATAAACACACAAGGGCACATCACATTCACGGTAAATAATATTGGTTTCCTTGCAAACACCTTTTTTGCGACACACCAGACACTTTCCAAATGGATGCGACTTTTTTGCGGTGGGTGGTATCCTTTTAGGAAAATGTTTTCCTTCAAGTCTGAGGGGTGCAGGGGTTGTGGATTTCTTACCCCCAGTATGAAGAGGCCTCTAAATATTATACTGCTCAATTAGGCTACGAGTTATTGATCTGCAGAAGTCCAGGTATGTCATTGTCTTGCGTGGGTTTACAGCTCTCCAAATTACCAAACAATTGTATATAGTTATACCTAACTGGTGCAAAAATACTTTTTTATACCACTTAACTGTTTTTCGTAAAGAGGGATATGCTTGCAATACCTGATCTACTAGATCAACACCCCCCATATGCATATTGTTTCCCTGAATAACATCAGGCTTGAAAATTGACATTTTGGTGTGAGAATCTATTTTTCCAGTGTTAATCATCAAAATCTTAGAGCTGCAATTGGATAATGGCGTAACTACCCTCCTGTCTTGCCAAGCAATGTAGGTCAAAGGTGGGAGCTGACACACCTGCATTTCTCCTCTCCTTAGCGCCTTTGTATTCACGTCCTTTGGCAAGCCAATACGATTTGAACGTACTGTTCCAATTGCATTTGTTTTTCTTTTGTATAAGGCCATGTATAATTTTGGGGAGCTGTACCAATTATCTAAATATACAGTCCTACCGTGATCAAGTAGAGGTGCCATCAGGTGCATTACTATAGAGCCAGATAACCCCAAATCTTTGTCTCCAGTATTATCAGTCCATTGACCAGTGTATATGCAACTATTATAAAGATATCCCGTTTTACTTTCACAAAGATCAAAACTCTTTATGCCAAATCTGGCCCACTTTGTTTTGGTGTATTGCTTCCAACCTAAGTAGCCCTTCCAAAGCATCAAGCTTTCATCAACAGTGACTTTTTCACTAGGCATGTAATTTTCTTTAAATTTTGAAATAATATAATCAAAAACCGGCCTGATTTTGTGTAGCTTATCATTTACATTTTCTGTGCATGTGAAACGTAGGAACCGCAAAATGGAAGTAAACCTGTTATTTGACATGCATTTCCCAAAAAATGGAGTAGCTAGCATGTCATCTGTAGACCAGTACATGTGTGATGTAGGTTTACGTATAACGCCCATGAGCATAATTAGACCAAGTAGCCTGTTAATCTTATTCAGTGTTACTTCTGTCCACTTCTGAATTCTACTCTTAGGGCCTAAATTGCCTTTAGAGGTCAGGCCTTCCTTCACCTTATTTGCATATACATTTGTTTCCGTAACAATGAGAGACACTAAGTCATCAGTAAAAAAATTTGTGAAAATGTCAATTGGTTGGCTGTCAGAAGTCAGTTGAGCCTGGGGTTGTACACCAGAGGCTGTGTTCGTGAAGATATGTCTATTTGTGTTGGAGTTATTTTGGCCACTCCACAATGTTGATTCTTCACGAACACCTGAAGGAAGAGTGTCATTTTCTTCCTCATTGCTACCTATATCCTCAATACCCCCTTCAAAATCTGAAAACCGCCGTCTATATCCAAATCACTATCACACAGCAAAAAGTCCTCCACATTTTCTGAAGTAATTTCAGAAGCCCGTACACTTCCTAGGCAAGCTAGTTGATTTGCTACATTGCTAGTTGAAGCCATGATTAGCACTGAGATATAACCATTTCAAATGTGCTTTTCAGTACAGAACACGAAAGCTGTCCAGACTGAATGAAAACATCACTGCATTCATCTACCCTACACTTTGGTTGTGTAATATTCTAAGACATAGGCACATACAAATGCTGACAGACAGCTTTGCTTTGTTTGTAGCTGGCATGTTTCAATTCACAGAAGTACATTGTCACATTGTAATATAAACGAAAACATGAAACCTTGAACCGGAGAACCCATCGCTGAGGCAGCTATATCGTTCGTATGCACAAACAAGAAGTTCACTCACAAATTAGGTGCATTCAACGCACAAATGGCTTTTGCTACAGAGAAACAAAGTAGTGATGTTTCAACGTTTTTTAAAATAGTTTACACTTTGTTGATACCGTAGATGTATACTACCTTTAATGAGCTTTAAACCAGTTTTTGTTTCATTAAGATAACTTAATAAATACGGAAGATATGAATGTGTATTTATGCAGCATTTTTACTCCATTTAACAATTTAAATGTCTTGCGCTGTTTATTGGGTATCCATTCCCGGCCCGTGCAGGGTTTAAATGGCCATTGCTGAAGCGGTTAATATTGATTGCTCAATGTTTTTTCTGTAAAGCTTCACAAAATTCTGTGTGATCATTTTTTTACAAAATATAAGCTGTTAATTTACAAATTACCTAATAAGTATTGTTTGTTTTTTCATTCAGTAACATGCTTTTTATGTTTCATCATGTTTTTATGAATAAAATGTGGTTTATGTAACTTTTTAAGCAAACATTTGTATCAAACCCCATTATTTGTTAAAAGGGCAGAAGTGCCAAAGTAAATTAAGACCATATTTTTACCTAAATTAATGTTACACTTTAAAAACAGCTATAATATAAAGTCTTATGTCAAAACAAATTTTTGAGTCCAAAAAGAAAGGTACAACATACATAGTATTGCTGTAAAAGGGTTTTTTGTTTCTCCTGTAAAATTTGTATTTTTGAACTTCTGCTCTTTTAACAAATAGCAGTTAATTTAAAGGGATGTAGAGGGATAGTAAACAGTGATTTTGAGGTAGATGATTTATACTCTGCTGGCCCAAATTTCTTGCAATGAAGTCAAATCTAAAATGGGGTGGCACACCGCTGATTCAGCAGCTACTCTGTTCCAAGGTCAAAGTGGTTAAGCAGTTAAAACTCACTCATTGCTATGTAGCTCAGTGCTAGACTGCAAAATGGTTAGGGCCTTGACAAGTGCATTTTTTTTTCTATTTACTTTTTTATTGTGAAAGACACTAATACATTTCTGGTTTAAACATGTTATGAAATAGTGAATAGTACAACTGCATCATATGATGCAATTGTAAAGTTCTTTGTTTATTCAGAAATTGCGTCTTCTTAATTTATTTGCCAGCAACCTGAAGGACTTGTCAATGTTTGAAAGCACTTATTAAACAAAGTAGAAAATTGCAAGTATTGAAAAATAAATTGCCCTCTTTCTGAAAGGGTAAACAATGGTAATGCAGTATGATGAAAAAAAAAATTCCTTTTAGTTTTAATAAAGGCGTTAGAAGTGAAAAATGAAAATAAAATAAACAGATTTTGTTTTTTATATTTCATAACGAAAACAACTTCCCCACTTCTGAAACAGTAAACCTGGCAAATGAAGCATGATGAAAGAAATGAGTAGTTTGCTTTTAGGTTTAGCAAAGATGTTGCTTCATTAGCAATAATAACAAAAACACAGTATATGTGACTTCGTTGTATGAAAATAAAATCAATATTGTGAGGTAAAACTGTATTCATGAACAAATATGATGGTTCAGCGACATCTGTCCTTGTTTTCATAGTTTGGTTTCAGTTATGAAAAATTATGGGAATTGCTGGAGATTGTGACCACCAACATCTTGCATAGATTACATTAGCATATAAATGAATTCTCATTCTTTCCAAAAGGGTTTTTGTATTATATGAAAACTGTATCACTTTTATGTTATTAAATAATTATAGCATCAAGTAGAAAGTACAAATCCAGCATATACTAATCTGCCTTTTGAACATCTTATCACTTCAACTCCTGTATCCTCTTACCTAAAGTCATCCTCAGTGGCTACCCTCTAGTTCCCGAGGTCGCGGGTTCAAACCTGGCGGAGGGCGACATATTTTTTTCGGGCATAAAAATCCTTAGTATGGCTTCTTTAAGGGAAGTAAAGCATGTCAAAGAACCTAAAGCTGATGAAGAGCCCTCTAAACAAAATTACTAGTCTTTCATGCCCAATATAGAGTGGTACGCTAAGGATCACAGCAGTTAAAGAGCATCCATTTCCACGGATTTTTATCTTAACATTAAGTAGATAGAAAACTGACCTTTTTAAGAAGAGTGGGTGGAGAAACTCATGTGACAAGAGTTTTTTTTAAAAAAAAAAAGGAGTGTTTTTGAAACATTACAAGTTTGAATATATAACATGCTGATCTGTCATTCTTACTTGAGAATCTGTGGCAAACATTCCATTCATTGTATTGGCTGCTGACTGGTTTTGGCTTGTTGATTACCACTGCTATGCAAATGTTTTCTTGCCATGTTTAATGTACACAGGTATTGCTTTGAATATTTAAAGTAAACCTGAAAGTTTATGTAATTCTCATTGCATGTACACACATTGCTTGTATTGCCAGAAACTTCAGAATTGTAATAGCATTAACATGTTCTTTATTTGAAAGATTTGATTAACTATACTGCAGATTAACAAAGCTATTTCAATTGTAATGAAAGAAAGGACAGCAAGAAAAGTTTGTAACTACAGTTGATTATACTAGTCTGCATTTTCAAACTTTTTGTTAGATGATTTCTTAACAGTAGCTGTTCTTGAATCAAGTTTTTATGCTGATTCCAGAAATAATTTCCGTTTTTTTTCTATCACATCAGGTTTTTACACAAAGTAATGTTTTGACAATTTTACTAATGAGCATAGAAAAGTATTCAAATACCATTTCACACAAGGTAAGTTTTTATTCAAGAAACATTTTAAGAATACTTTCAAGAACTCCCCTAACTTATTTCATGACTTCATTGTTCAAATCTTGGCTATGGCATTGAATTTTTCAGTCATCTGATTCTACCTTTCCAACCCTGTCCAACACATGGCTTGTGTGAAAGAACAATTAATTTAATTAATTCCTTCATGACTACATTTTAACAAAACAAGAAGCCAAAGTGTTTCATTTAATTTTTTTCAAACTTTCTCTTCTTTGACTTCCTTGCAGATCCTTGAAGATGACTGTCCCTCCTCAACATCCAACAGTGGTCATTCATCATAGTTTCATTCCATCTCCCCTGGTACCTCCTCTCCATTTCCTTAATATCTTGCTGAAAACGTTCACCCTGCTCTTCACTATAATGTCCCAGATTTTCTGGAAAGTAGTCAATATGTGAATGCAGAAAATGCACCTTTACACTCATGTTACAACCCATCTTCTTGAAATTTTCCAACATTGTTTCGACAATGGCCTTGTAATTAGGATCTTGTTATTGCCTAAGAAGTTTTCACTAACTGATTGGAAGGTGGTCCATGCTTCTATTTCTCTCTCGTTCATTCTCTTCTCAAAATCGTCATCCTTCATCAATTTCTTTATTTGAGGACCAACAAAAATTCCAGCCTTTAATTTGTATCTAGTGCAATGAAGGGAAATTTCTTGGTAAGGTACTTGAAGCAGGGTCCATCCTGTGGTAGAGCCCTTACAAATTGTTTCATGAAGCCCAACTTTATGTGTAGTGACGGAACCAATATCTCTATATTTTTGAAGTGAAATTGTGAAAAACTGTATATGATAGAAAAAAACTAAACACAGTTCTGAAATCAACATTAAAATGTGAGTCAGAATCACTTATTACTTTTCAGTCATCCAATATCATGCAGACTAGTGTTATTGTTAGCAAGTATAGATTCTTTTCTCACATTTAATTACTTTCACTCTTTGATTAATATACATAATTTTAAATCCTCCTCCATTTCAGATTATTCTCAGAAGCAGGTTTTGGTGTTAGCAGTGGTGATTAACTATTGCCCCCAGCTGAAGCCTTAGTGAAAAACACAAGCTTTGGTTATGAAAAGGATTGTTCTGAATGTAAAAGTGAAGAAAGCGATATGACAAAAACAGCACTTGTAGAAAAACTTATTCACTTTGAACAAACTGGAAATTGTACTCATGTAGGCAAAATTAACATCAAGGCTTTATTGACTAATCAGGGTGAAAGGTCACACAAGTGTAATATTTGTGATAAGAGCTTTAAGACGCTCACAGCTTTGAAATAGCATA
>JAUKNL010000804.1:0-39306 GCA_030765065.1 Deroplatys truncata | reverse complement strand
AAGGTGAGTGTCAATAAGTGTGACTCAATCTACAATCATGAAGAATACTTCACTGTTAATAGTGCTTCTGTTTTTAATCTTTAACCTATGCGATACTTTGCCACCTATATTCAGTTTTATATTATGATACTGTTATTTGAAGATTACAGTTTAACCAAGACAGTTCATTTACTTATGATGATCATCAGACTTGACCAATTCCATATTTGTCACAAAGTTGTTTTCTTTCATCTGTTTAAGTAGTATCTAATTGTTATGCTGTATAATGGGTATAACAAATTGTGCAACCATTTCATCTTGTAGTTTTGTTTGATGAAGTAAATTATGAGTAAACGTATATGTTGTAAAAAAGCAAGTATAAATAAAAAGAATAGAACAAAAATAATCGCAGGTAATTCAATTATACTGAATAACTTTTCATCCTTGTATATATCAGATAGACAGAGAGTCACGTTTTACTCAAAATAATGAAAATTGGATAATTAACATAATCACCCCACATTACTTATATTGGCACAAAATAGGAGCACCTTCACATTTTTTGTAACCTAATGTTTTGAAACAAACAGACTCACTATTCACTTCGTTTATTGCAGTGTTTCAAATTATGAAACTACTTCACTTATAATTGATTCTTGTAACAAACTGTGCTTCATGAGGAAACTCTTTATCTCTTAACATGTGGAAGATAAACATTCACACTCAAGTTATTTCCTCATCTCTGTATACTAGTAGCTACTGATTATGTTATTCTTGAATTCCAGTTCATGCAAAGTGGGTGCTTCCTGTTGTACATCAGATTTATTATCCGATCAGGACTTGGGTAACAGCACAACTTTCACAATGAGAAACTATAGTCCTGAATGTGAAAGTGGCAGAAAATGCCAAAGTCAAGAAAGTGATATTACAAATATATCTTCAGTAGAAACAAGTGCATGTTTAGAAACACCCAGTGATGGAAAAATTGTCAGTATGACTTCCTGTTTGAAACAAAATAATTTTCATCCACAGAATAACACAAATAAACAAAGTATGAATAAGGAGAACTTAAAATCAATCTTGAGTCGTGAGTACAGAAAGGTGTATAAATGTGACATTTGTGAAATCAGCTTTAAGTACTCCTACCATTTAGAAATCCACAGATTGGTTCACGAGAGAGAAAGAGCAAACAAGTGTGATGTTTGTCAGAAAGGTTTTGCTAATTTACAACATTTGAAAACACACAAATTGATTCACAAGGGTATAAAACTACACAAGTGTAACATTTGTAACAAGGCTGTTAGTCATTTATCATATTTGAAAACTCACAAGTTGATTCATGAGGGCATAAAGCCACATAAGTGTAACATTTGTAACAAGGCTTTTACTGATATTTCAACTTTGAAAAGACATATATTGATTCACGAGGGCATAAAGCCACACAAGTGTAACATTTGTAACAAGGCTTTTACTCTCTTATCATATTTGAACACTCACAAGTTGATTCATGAGGGCACAAAGGCACACAAGTGTAACATTTGTAAGAAGGCTTTTACTGATTTATCAACTTTGAAAAGACATATATTGATTCACGAGGGCATAAAGCCACACAAGTGTAACATTTGTAACAAGGTTTTTACTCATTTATTAAGTTTGAAAAGACACATATTGATTCATGAGGGTGTAAAGCCATACAAGTGTGACATTTGTAACAAGATGTTTACTCGTTTATCAACTTTAAAAGCACACACATTGATTCATGAGGGTATAAAACCACACAAGTGTAACATTTGTAAGAAGGCTTTTACTAATTTATCAAGTTTGAAAGGACACATACTGATTCACCAGGGCATAAAGAAATACAAATGTAACAGTTGTAACAAAGCTTTTACTCGTTTATCAAGTTTGAGAACTCACAAACTGATTCATGAAGGCATACAGCCACACAAGTGTGACATTTGTGACAAAGCTTTTACTCGTGTATCAAGTTTGAAAAGACACATATTGTGTCAGGAGGGCATAAAGCCACATAAGTGTGACATTTGTAATAAGGCTTTTACTCATTTAGCAGATTTGAAACAACACAAATTGATTCACGAGGGAATAAAACCACACAAGTGTGACATTTGTGACAAAGCTTTTATTCATGTATCAAGTTTGAAAAGACACATATTGAGTCATGAGGGCATAAAGCCACATAAGTGTGACATTTCTAAGCCACATAAGTGTGACATTTGTAATAAGGCTTTTACTCATTTAGAAAATTTGAAACAACACACATTGATTCGGGAGGGAATAAAACCATACAAGTGTGACATTTGTAACAAGACCTTTACTCATTTATCAAAATTGAAAACTCACAAATTTATCCACAAGGGCATAAAGCCACATAAGTGTAACATTTGTAACAAAGCTTTTACTAATTTATGGGGTTTGAAAGCACACATATTGATTCATGAGGGTATAAAACCATACAAGTGTGACATTTGTAACAAGCCTTTTACTCAGTCGTCAAGTTTGAAAAGACACAAATTGATTCATGACGATATAAAACCATACAAGTGTGACATTTGTAACAAGTCTTTTAATGATTTATCAAATTTGAAAAGACACAAATTGATTCATGAAGACAAAATGCCAGAAAAGTGTAATGCTAGTGAATAGGGTTCTCACACTTGTAAATTTCGAACACTTTACTTGGTTTGCATGACAACCTACAGAAGGGTTATGTTTGTGTGAGACATTTCACTCTTTTTCCAGCTTTTGAAACACTTAATTTTATTTATGAATGCAAAGGGCTTCAATGAATGTGAAGGTTGTAATAGGTGCTTTGTTGAGAATTTTTAAATTATGTAACTGCATTCATGAATGCAGAAAGGCATATATTGTGTTTTTCATTGTTTATTTTCTTAATGTTGAATAATTTCTGTAGTCCATATTTGATAGCATGAGAAAAAAGTCTAACGTGTTTTATTGCTTTTTCAAGTGAGTAAATTAGAAAACGTTTTTTAAGTTAAAAGGAAAATAGGAAAATGTCAGTAAACGGTTTTTCTTTGTCCTTTCCAGCTCAAGTAAATTATCTCAGAATGAACTATATGACGCTTTTATCAGCTAACTACTCATTTAATATTGTGTAATATTTATATTCAAGATGTTTCAAGTGTTCTCTGGACATTAGCACTCCTACAATATTTTTTTTATAGTTTGAATTGCTGTTTGGTTCCCTTATTTCTGCAGAAAGCCAGGATACACATTCAATTTAAAGTCCTTTAAAAATATAAATTTTCAGCCATATTTTAATAGTTTTGTTAACATTGAAGAATAGGTTTCATAGTTTATTTTCTATTATTGATATGGAATTAATTTTGTTGCAGGAAAAGGAAATGAAGTAAGAATAAATAGGCATGAAGTATATTCTTTTGTAGTTACACCTGCTTTAAGATTTTAAATTCTCTATTACATTAGAGACAACCTATTAGTATGTATAAAATGTAAATAATCACTACACAATGAGGCAATAAAGGAAAATCACTAAAATATATCACTAAATGGATTAGTAGTTATACTGAAGTTGATAGCGATCCTAGAAATTATTTTCATTGCTTTAGGACAATTTTGTTTATAAAATACAGTAATATATGGTTTGGCTGGCCATTCTCCAGCCTTGGCATTTCTCAAGAATGGAAAATGTAGTGGTGTAAATTATTTAGCGTGAATTTCAAGCAGAGGAACATATGTATTTTAAACATTTTAATATTTGCAAATCGCATTGCTACCTCGTAAAGATACGTGAACACTATGTACATACACGGTCACAGAATAGTGGAATTGGAGACAATTGTTATCCTATTTACCAGATAGTTCTAAAAGTAATATTGAAATTGGCTACTACATAATGCACATTTTAATTAAGTGGGAAGAGACTGTAATCCTAATTTCTTTGGCTTCACCACTGCTGTTGTCTGAATGAAATTATCAGCTCCTCCACATGGTTACCACTATGATGGCTTCCCTTGCTTGTCACAGAAGTTTCCAGCTGTGGTCCACAACACCTTTCCACTGTCACTTGTTGACTAATAGTTCAATATCAGTGATACGGAATGTTATGTTCTGCAACATAATCTATTACTTGTGTCCCAATTAATTCAACTGCATTGAAATGGCAGTGGTAGGGAGGGAGCCTGATGGCAGCAATGTTGTCCATCTCATTAGTGAAGAACCGTTGCTTTCGTCACTTCTACAAACACTCCACTGCATAATGATGTTTATCCTATCTTTAAATTTGTTTAATTGCACAATAATGGAATTTGAAATCTTGAATGTGTTTCCATTCATTTCTTTGTGAAATCACAAGTGCGAACTAGAGCATTGCCCCTGGAACAAAACTTAATACACCAGCAGCATGAAGCAGAGTAGTGTACTGGCTCTTTAATTGTTCCTGTAAGAGTGTCATATGTTAGTGCGTTCTCATTTACCCATATTTCGTCAAGCTATACCACTTTCTCCGAATTGGTTTTTAGAATTTCCAACACCATGGAGTAACGTCACCTCTTTCCATCACAGTTCTCCTCTCAGAAAGTTCCTTAAACTGAAACCGAAGTTGTTTCAGCACTTTACTTAGGCTGTTTTTTCTGCAAGCAAATAACACAGCAAGTTCTCACAAGTAGGAAATTCCTTCCTCATATAATAATGATACACATGCTGCCTAATTTCACAATACATCAAATGAAGCTAGAGGGCTGGCTCGTGCCCTTTGCTTTCCTAGAATATGCAGAGGTGCAGGGGATATGTTAAGATCAACTGAGCACTTTTTCTTCCCACATTCTTCATCGTGGCTTTTTCCATTTTCATTATGTCATAAACTCTACAAATTACTTTGGTAACGGATAGAAGGGATTCACCATTGTCTCACTCCACAAAGCCTGAATATAAATTAACAGCTTTGTCTCTTCTGAGAGCTGATTATTTTCTTGGATTCTGATGCACCAGTAGCCATATTATTATAATAACAATAGACTTACAAACTTAAAATGGAATTCACGCATGCACAAAATAGCAAACAAACTTCAAAATGGAACTGGCAACATAATGCTAGGTTTGGAAGCCATGCTTAGTAGCGAGACTGACGATAGGTGCTAGTAGACAGTTTAACATCCTACACACTATACCTTTTCCCTTTTAAGTTTAAAGTAGAAAACCTTAATGTAGCACTTTGCCAAGCACATGGCAGCAGCATGCGCAGCAGTACCTGCGAGACGAAATTGCTTCAGATGGAATGCAAATACGTTAGGTGCATTGCACTGCTAAAAAATTGAGTTTTATTTATGGATGCTCTTTAACTGCTGTGGTCCTTAGCGTCCCTTTCTATATTGGGCGTGAAGGACCTCTAATTTCGCTCAGAGGCCTCTTTACTAGGCTTGAGGATCTTTTATGTGCTGTAAATCAACGACAGGGGACCAGAGGCTTGACTTCACCTCCGAAGGAAGCCATGCTAAGGATTTATATGCGCAAAAAATCCATTGCCCTCCGCCGGGTTTGAACCGACGACCTCGGGAAGTCGTCCTCCGTGGTAGCAGTTGCCTTGCTAGCCTCTTAAAGCCTCTGCTATAACGGTTCATTTAGTTATAGGTGCATCTGAACGAACACATTTTGTTTCATAAATTGAACTGTTGCAATAATAGATTTTTTAAAATCACAGAATGTTACGATCTGAACCGAACTGTTTTATGTAGAGGAAAAGACTACATGCTAAGCGGGAAATATTGTAGTTTGCCCAACAGCCAATGATTCGCTGGCTTGTCACGTGTTTTTGCTTACAACTGCTTTAAATTTAAGAAAGAAACAGCTTTAGTCCTTCATAGCATCAGTTACTGCGTCAAACAAATGTAAATGTAGTATTGGAACAAAATGGTGTAATGATCATACATGGCAGTAAAACTAGAAATAGGTCTGTATATCTCATATAATTTAATTGTTAAGATAATTTTGAGAGTCTGTTGGCAATGTTAACCTTCCCCCTCCACTACCACGCTACATAACAAAGGTCAGGGCCGGAGATGCAGCAGCCGGGCTTTAGTTTTGTTATGGTGAAAGTAGCATTGTAACCTCTAGAGGGCATGTCCCCATGGGGGAGTGCCTCCAACAGACAGCAGTGAGCGAACTGTGCATCAGCCATCAAACAGCGATGTAGGAATACTACTACATTATATTTTCCTCTTGTGGGGATCTTCTTGAAGTAACACAGTATTAATGGAAAAGTATAGTAGGAGCAGGAGAAGAAGGAAACGTCAGAGGAAATATGTTGCTGGAATCTTGTGACAAAGTGATACGGTGATTATGAACACACAGTTTAAGAAATACCCAAACAAACTGGAAGAGCCCGAGAGACCAGATAGATTACACTGGTGTGCAAAACCTAAGGACGAAAGTAATCTTCGCGTGCTGTACCGCTGCCAAGTAACCTAGCTCGATGAAACTTGAATCATAGAGGGAACTGCTACGGTAGGCAAATAAACGAATTATGCAATGAGACGAACAGAAATGCCACTTTCATTCATAGATCATAAGCTATACTGAAGTCAATACGATATGATGGCTCTCTAGATTTACAGAAACAGATACATGGTGCTTAAAAGGGTGTATGATCACCACGGACAGCAATGCTTGCTCTGCATCGTACTCCCATGCTGGCCACAAGGTTGGTAAGCAGTTCTTGTGGTAGGGCGTTCCATTCCTCCACCAGCGCTGTTGACAACTGTTGGCGAGTCGTTATTGCACGTGGATGTGCTGCAATGCGTCTCCCCAAGGCATTCTACACGCGTTTGATGGGATTTAAATCGGAGGAACGGGCAGACCAGTCCCTTCGCCGAATATCCTCTCGTTCCAAGAGATCCTCCAGCTGCGCTGTTCGATGCGGTCGCGCATTGTCATTCATAAAAATGAAGTCAGGGCCGACTGCACCCCTGAAAAGACGCACATTGGGAAGGAGTACAGTATCACAATAACGTTGACCAGTGAGCGTACCGCGTTCAAAGATTTAGAGGTCGGTGCGCCCATGCAACGTTATGCCTCCCCAAACCATAACACCTGGACCTGCAAAACGATCATGTTCAAGGATGTTCCTGGGTTCATTATGTGTTTCCACCTCTCGCCAGATGAGGGTACGTCGAGAATCACTACTTAGACCGAATCTGCTATCATTGGAGAAGAGCACCCGACCCCAATCCTCGTTGGTCCAATTTTGATGCTCTTAGGACCATCGCAAACGGTGTCGTCGACGTGCGGATGTCAATGGAACATAACGTACTGCCCTCGGGCAAAGAGACCACCTCTGTATAGTCGCCGTGCCACTGTGTATCGTAAGATTACGTGCCTAGCTCTCCTGTTAGATGTGGTTGCAATTGCACCCTGTTTGGCGTGGATCCCTTCTTGCCTGTTGCACTATGTAGCGGTCATCTGCTGCTGTAGTTTAGCGTGGTCGACCGCCACCTCTCCTTGGGACAGCAGTGCGTGTGGTTTGGAAGGTTCCCCATGCACGTGAAACAAGGCTGCGAGCAATTCCAAACTCCTGAGCAACACTCGTCACACTTCGTCCTTCAGTTTCTGGATGATTCTTGACCGTGTGAAGTCATCCAAATGGTGTCTATGGGCCATGTTGCAATGAAGAACACCAGTACAGTGCACGGTAACAGCTCGCTAATTGCCACACAGCGTCTTGTCCTGTTTCGTCAATTGCCCCGTGTTGCGGGACCAGACCTGTTTGTCACTATAGGCTCGCTACACTCACGCCATGTGACGTCCAGTTTCTGTGTACGTGTGAGAGACCTCTGGCAACATGCTCCCGCACCTTCGTCTACTTCCACCAAGTAGTTCATGTGTTATGTTACTTTACCCATCTCGTCCTTTGGTTTTGCACGTCAGTGTATATTATGGTGAAATATTGCTTCAAATGGATTGTGAAACATGCTGAGACTATGCCTGGAGTCAACATAGACACAGATCATAACCTTTTGGTTATTTATATTTAAGCAATGAAGAAAGTAAGAAAATCTGGGAGAAACAAAAGAAGGTGAAATAAGAGCTAAGCACAGTAAAGGAAGGCTTAGAAGGCAAATTTGTACGTTGGAGACTGAAGAAGCCAATTAGAACAAAAAGAAATATTAAAGGACACAATGACAGTACATGTCAAAAAAACAGTAAAGAAGAGTCAGCAAACTATGGATTGCTCAAGAAATGCTAAAGAAGGTGGAGAAAAGAAGAAAATTAAATAATTTAAATAACACCGAATTTGACTTAAATAATGAGTTGAGAACAGATAAAGCAGAATAGTACTTGGAAGATTTTATTGAAGAGATGATTTAGCAGCAAAGGAAATAGAATGGAGTTAAAGCAAAGGAATAAGGTATTTGGGAATAAAGGTCTCAGAGGGGCATTTTGCTACAGAAGAAGGGCATATCACGGTTCTCTATGAACCTCAACAATTAGAAATACAAAAAGCACCAATTATTTTATAAAGTCTAAAATGAAAAACGCCATTTAAGATATGAAGAGAAAGAACGCTACTGGGAATGATGACATACCCATGCATTTGATAAAATAAATGGGAGAAGGAGGACTTACTAAATTAACGAAAATGATCGACGTCATTCGCATAACTGAGAACGGCATTAGGAGATTTGGATTTGGCTATAATTGCTATAAAGAAACTACAAGTTAAGAAATGTGGAAAATTTAGAGCCCTAAACCTGATATCCCACACAGCAAATATAGTAGCAAGAATACAAAACAGAATAACTGGAACAGGAAATGAAGGAAACATAGGGAGATGAATTAGAAAAGGAACTGGATGTAATATAGGATTCATGAGAATATCTCCGCAAAAGTATTGATGTTTCATTTACTGGCAAAGGTTAATGGGAATTCTAAAACACGTTCGGTTTGTAAATTGGAGAGACAGAGTTTGTATATGGGACAGAAAGTAAAGATAGAGAAAATGAAGCAGAAACGAAGAGCTGAATTATAGGAAGAGAAAAACTAATGCTGTTTGTCGCCCATGCTATTCAGTATATGTGTTTATTAAGATGAAGCTTCAGAAGGAATGAGAGATTGTAAAGCAGGGGGAAGAACCATCAATAATATAAAGTATGTCGCTGATCTAGTACTTATGGCAAAAACTAAAGAAGGGTTGCAGCAGCTGGTGGAGATAAATGTGTAGAAGTCAAAAGTGATTAACATCTGGAAGAATGAGGAACCACCGAGGTAGGTAACAGAGTGTTGTATCTCAATGTTCAAAACCGTTTTCAACAAACAGAGGACTCCACTGACAGTTTCAGCTTCTGGAGCTTTGAGATGTGCTGCTGGAGAAGATTCGGTGAACGGAATGGATCACGAACGAACACGTTTTAAGAAGGGTGGATGAAAATAGATATATCTTCCATGCTGTACAAGAGAGGACACATAATGAGATGAAGAGGATACTTCTGGTATATGCCATTGAAGAAACGTAAGATGAATAATAAGACTGGATAGATGAAGGATTGAGATACCAGATAAGAAGAAGAGAAACTACGGAAAATTGCAAGATGCAGCAGAAAACAGAAAGAGTTGGAGAGTGGAGTTTCACATGGAGGTTTATATCAGCTGTAAGGCAGAGGTACCAAAAGAGTGTATATCTGACGTGATGCGTTCTCTACCCTATATCTTTATTGGTGGTATACAAAACATTCTTATTAAAGCTTATTTTTCTATTTCATTTTAACACAAATATACCTTTGCAGAAATAGCTAGTTTACACATTTTGTTATAGACACAAAGAGAACAGCGATAGTCTTTAAGAGAATGACAAAGAAATGAACAATTCGAACCATTAATAACGAATATCTCAAACGGCTTATGCCACAAAAACACTGATTTCAATTAAATTGTGTGCTTTAAAAAGATCTACATTTCTGAGAATTACGTTTTCGTCTATCACTTAACGTTTACCATTTCACAAAATTATACAAAATTCCTTCCGAATGAAGAGGACCTCTTGGCCTATTCCCCGAAAATTCAAGATGCAACGTAAATGTTTATTGTGGTGTTTTGAATTAAAATCATCAGAACCATTTTTATAAAATAAAAAATTCAGAAATGTGTTTCATGTAAAGGGTGATTGGTATGGAGGATTTTCTTGAAAATCTTCATGTCGTATCCTTGAAAGATATTAAACTCAAAATACCAAGTTTGGTATTTATCCGACTTTTCGTTTCTGAGTTATGCCGTTCACAGACGCGCACACATACGAACGTTTTTCTAAAAAATCCTTTTTCTTTTATCCTGGGGCCTGGGAACATATTCCGGTAAGATCTCGACATCGAATTTAATACTTCCCCTACTTACTATAGGTGGCAGAGAAAGAAAAATGATCTTTCTTGGATTCAAGAGCCTCAAAACATGTATTTGTAGGGAAATGTCAACATCGAGCTTCTGGGTGGAATGCAATACCTTCTCTAGATACTATGTGCATACGTGGTAGAAAACTAAAAAGACACCATCTATTTCCATTGGTATTTCTTGTTGCTTCGTTTCTTTTATAAGCTTCTGGAAATTGCTACCAAGTATGAAGTTCATTTTGGCCGATGGCCACCAATACCGTTTCAACCTGCACATTTTCTACGTATAATTAGTTGCTTTCATTCGTTTGTTTTAATTGATGTCTTGTGTGAGAAGATACGAATACCATGAGACTATCCACGTTGTCAGGTGCAAGATGACTTGTATTTTGAACATGTTATGTTAGTGCAAAGTTTTCAGCCTGGGCATGCTTTAAGTATTACAAGTGTTTGTTACAATGAGTTCTCCTGGATTAAGGAATGGGACATAAAATATACCTGATAACGGTTCTTTCACACTAGTTGTGTGTATGCAGTAACTTGCAAGCTTCAATCAGACTTCAAAAAGTCATTGTCACTCGCTCGTAGGATATCTTGTACACCACCTTCTTTGTAAGGCGTGTGTGTTCATTGAAACCTGTAGCATTAACCCTCCGTTGATCGCTAGGGACCTGAGAGACCCCTGGCATTATATAAATGTTATAGTTTCGGAACGAACGCACCTATGCAATTGCCTGACAAGGACATCTAAATTACACCTTGTGCGATTATTTGCTGCAGCGATAATATTATCTGTTTATTTGTTTGGCTGGAAGAATGACTAATCAGCAGTTTAGTGTCGCACAGGTCAACCAGACCCCGCACGCCTGCTCTCGTTACATACTGTTGACAGAGTTGTTTCCCTTTAGCTGTTGTGCAATATTGCTTTGTTGTTGCAAGGAGCTGTTACTGCTTCGTCATGAATACTAGTAAAGGGTACGATCTACAAAATCCGAATGATTTGGAAGAAGTACATTGTCTACTTTGAGATGATGATGCCTTGCCCGTGGATGACAACTTATATGAATCAGGTGATTCTAATTCTGAATATAAACTCGATATGAGATCTTTAGATTCAGAAACTGACCATGAAGATGAAGAGGAGGACGATGAAAGCAGCTTGTGCGATAACATGTATTTTATAGGTAACATCATGCTTATGATAATTATTTTTATTCTTATTATTATTATTATTGACAATACATTCTGTTGTTATTTACAGGATGAGATGGAACAAAATGAATAAAAAAAACAGCTTGGAAAATAACACACAAGGGCTCACAATCTATTCACCAAACTTCTAGATGTGGTAGGAGCTGCCAAAAATGCGAAAACGGAAACTGAATTTTGGAACCTTTTTGTTACCGAAGATATAGTTGATTTCATTGTTGAAAGCTCAAGTACTTACATTAGAATTTGCAGCACAAATTTGATCATGAAAGAGACAGCAGACCTACAGACGTAATAGAAATAAAAGCTTTCCTAGGCTTATTGTACCTGGCAGGAATTTTTCGTGGAGGACGCCAGAATATTCACGATTTTTGGAGAACCGATGGCCTTTGAATTCCTCTATTCCGAATGGCTATGTCCGTAAAACGATTCAGTTTTCTAATACGCTGTATTCGCTTTGATGACAAAAGCTCAAGACTGGAGCGACGAAGATGGGATAAATTGGCTGCTCTTAGAGAAATGTTTACATTGTTTCTGAACAACTGTCAGAACCATTATTCTCTTGGTCAAAATGTCACTGTCGCCGAACAGTTGTTAACATTTCGTGGTCGATGGGTTTTAGACAATATATACCATCCAAGCCAAACAAGGATGGTATAAATATATTCTGTTTGAGTGATGCAAGACTGTTTTATACAACTAACATGGAGATTTATTGTGGACAGCAGCCGGACTGACCATATTTGCAAACTAACTCGGCAGAGACTGTAGTGCTGAGACTAACTGAACCAATCTCTGGCCTGGATGAAACGTTGTTGCAGATAATTGGTTTACCAGTGTATCCCTGGTGAATGAATTGCGCAAAAGACAACTTTGTTTCGTCTGTACACTGCGAAAGAACAAAAGAGTATTACCCACTAATTTCACTTCTACAAAAGATCGCAGTCAGTACGAAAGCATATTTGGCTTCACAAAAAATGAAACAGTTGTTTCATATGTTCCAAAAAAGAGCAAAACAGTAGCTTATCTCTCAGGTCTGCATTTTTCATCTACATAGTTATCAGAAGGTGCTGAGAAAAAGCTTGAAATAATCCTGCATTACAACGACACTAAATCTGGAGTTGATGTAGTAGATAAATTGTGCGCTACATACAATGTAGCCAGAACAACGAGAAGGTGGCCCATGCTAATTTTTCAGCATATCTTGAACATTGCAGGTATTAATTCTAGGGTTATCTTCCTTGGAAACCAAAATAAATATTCCTCAAGGAGGGAGTATTTGAAAGCACTATCTTTAGCTTTACTGTTGCAACAACTACAAAGGAAGACAACAGCATCAAATCTACCCGGTGATTTGAAAGGCCTTTAGGTCAAAATATAAACCTGAAGAATCCGGAGTAGATGAATTGTGAAATACACTGCTATGCACATTGAAAAGGAAATGATGTGAACCCTGCAACAAAGACAAAATAAACTGTAAAACTAAATATGCATGTGGGAAATGCAACACCCCCCTGTGTTTGAGCAAACATGCTAAAATTATGTGTGATAGTTGCTTAGTCGGGGAAACAAGGGTGAGATAGTAGAATTTGAAATTACAAGTTGTATGTATGCCTGAAAATGGCAATCCATTTCTTTATACTTAGTGTAATACAATTTATAATGTGTAGGTACTCATATTTTAGCTTGTATTTTTATGTTCTAAGATAATACCTACTAATGAAAGCTATATAAGCTTAATCTAAATAACGGTAAAACTAGGGGGGAAAAGAAAATTAACGAAAGAAAACCATAATAAAAAAATATAGCGCGGGTAGGCCCCGCGCAACTAACGGCGTTCTACCAAAGCGCGCACCTGACGGAGGGTTAAGCGTTCTTTTGTCTTTCAGCGACGCCTGTTTGCTTGAGATTGTAAAGTTTGTCAGTTGTTTGGAAATACCAAACTTTTTAAATGCTTATAAGATTTTCCTATTTCATTGTTCCAAAACCTAAGACGGAAGACGTCATACCTTCTTCCCTAGCATCAAATTCATACTACGTGTATGAAAACATAAAATGGCGTGAAGTGCTTGTTTTGTTTCTTTACGTCTTTGTTTCTTCAAATTAAATTAAATTCAGTTTTGTTTACGGACGCCCTTTAACTGCTATAGTCCTTAACATCCCATTCTATACTGGGCGTGAAAGAACGGCAAGAGGCCTCTTTATTAGGCTAGAGCTTCTTTTACGTGACGAAAATGTTAAGACACGAAAAACCGGTTTACTTCTCTTCCAAAGGAAGCCATACTAAGGGTTTTTACGCCCGAAAACGTCCATCGCTGGGTTTGAACCAACGGTCTCGGGAAGTAGAGGCGAGCATGGTAACCACTACGTCACGGAGGATGACTCTTCGCTCCTTATTGCATCTGCAAAACCAAAATGTTGACGAGTGAAGAGATACATACAAGACTGCTGATATCTGGATTCCAACATTTCCTTCATATATACTTTGCGAATAGATATCGTTCTTGTAAATTGAATCCACGTTCGTTGTATGTGGCATTTTCCGAATGTAATCTTCATGGAGGTTTTGGATTTTAAGGTGTCCTATCACAACTACCAATATTGTATTACATTTCCTTTACAACTTTTCTCACTTCGAAGCCTTTATGTACTGTGTTTTTTCTAAACTAGTTTCCTTTTATTTTGCCGTAACTCTTTATTTACATCCTTAAATGTCAGTATTTCGTTTACTAGTGACGTATGATGTCACGTCCGATACATGCTATGTTGTGTCAGACACATCGGTGACAACTTCTATGGCACTCAGCAGTTCTATGAACTTACCCATCAACGTACTTGCACGCTTCATCTTGCTGGAGTCGTCCTCTTGATTACCTTCATTTATAAGCAGCCATCAAGCTCTTTATTCTCTGGAATCATTATACTTGCATCTCGTGATGAAATGGCTGCGTTAAAGTTTAGGCAATTAGATTTCTTCTTCCATCTCTGACAGCTTAGCCAAGATGAATATGCTCTCATGCTTTTTTGACAAGACCTTTTCATTCATTAGGGCCGTGAATCCTGGTCCCTTATATACGTACATCTGAATTGATTTCCAGGACATCCTTTGCTCGTGGTATCCTTGAAAAGACTTTAATTCATGAGGGACGTCCATTAAACTGGCAGATTTCATGTCATTTGATCCATGTGGACTATTGTGTTTTCAGGTGGACTTACCTCCAAGATTGTATACCTGCAGTCATATTTAAGTCTGGCTCTTTCGCAAGCCCACTTGCTCACTTACGGCAACGCAGAACGTGATATAAATGTTATATACTGCTTGCCGTCATTTCACGGCATGGCTGTCAGTGGCAATGTGAACGTCCAAAGGAGCCTCGCATTCCTAATCTCTCGGACACAATAAGCAACACATATTTCATTGCATGGAAGCACTTGAATTAAAAAACAATCGGATCAAAAAGAACATGGAATAATATCTGTTTTTCAACGAACGCAAAAGTTTGTACGAAGAAAGGCATTCTAAAGGATTTCATGACGCAGACGGCTCTTAACAGCCACCGGTTGTGTTTCTGCATGGAGCCGTATGCGATGGATATTGACGCAGGGAAGCTCATTGTCGAAGTGATGATACTTCCAGTGCGGAGTGTCAAACAGAAATTGTGGCAAGATATATGTGTTAGACTGCTCGATAATTAGAATGGTTTTGATCTGAAGGACAAAACATAACAACAACGTAAGTAGCTCGTGTTTATCATCAGTTTCTTTACATTTTATAATATCGCCAATTATATGAAACAATTGATAAAATAGTCTTCCTCTCGTGTTCCGTGTCTTATGTTCTGTAGTGAAACGCTATTAAAATACGGTCCATACATTTCCTCTTTAAAATGAATGTCAGTTTTTTCTTCCTTACAAAATATACATGCTACTTTAATGCATCCCTCAAAACTAACATCTAGGCTTCTGTAGAATACTCCCAGTAAGTTGTTCCCACCAGGGGGCTCACCTTATGTGAGTACGGGTTTGGCGCACCCGGGGTCCCGAGCCACACTCTCGATTGCGTTCCTCTAAGAGGTGAGAGGGCTTATGTCAAACGCCCAATCAACTGTCGTCCAGAAACGTGTTTGACTAATTACCTCCTGAACACGGTGTGATGGATACCGCTACGCGGGACGGAGGAGGTGAGTCGCAAGGGGTGACTGGGTAATGCGTAACTCCCAGCCCCTGAGTATCATGTAGGACTGTTCGTATCCGCTGATAAAGGTCAGTCCCGGGGGGCGTTACATGAGATGTTACACTCCTGAAGGCGAGTGGGTCCCTCTGTCTATGTATTGGGAGGTGAGACCCTAAGGTGAGCAAGGTCCGGGCCAGGACTCTTACCTAAGCTGGGGTGGCGCCCAGGATGTGAGCATACCATCGGAGACATTTGTAATGGTGGAGGAATTTTGTCGCTATGGATACAAAAAATACACCAAAGTACTTGTGAAAGAAGTAGTCGGGTGTTGTGGTCCTCGCTACTTAGTTATCAGCAGAACTAAGGAAGGAAGTTCAGTACGGTTAGTCCATTCGCAATCCAAAAGGGTCTGGATAAAATTGCTGGTGCAGTAAAATACTGTATTAGAACTCGAAATGGCACGCCCCTGTTTGAAGCTAATTCAGCATCCCAGCAACGACTATCTTGAAAGCTAACTTATTGGGAAACTATCCAGTTAGAGTGGAGATGCACAAGACGTTGAACTCCTCGTGCAGTGTAGTAAATACCCACGCATTGGACGGTATGTTCAAGAGAATCTACAAGATCAAGGTGTGACATCCGTGTCCACTCGTACCCTGTTTCTTACCTTTGATCGGGTAGAACTACCTCAAAGGATTAAGGCAGGGTATGAAGCCATTGAAGTTAGGCCATATATCCCAACCCGCTCAGATTCTATAAGTGCCAGCGCTTTGGTCATACAAGTGATATCTGTTTCGGTGAAGCTACCTGCGTTAACCGTGGAGAATTCTCACACGAGGGAGCATGTACATCAGCTCCAACATGTGTTAACTGTGGAGAATTCTTACACGAGGGAGCATGTACATCAGCTCCAACATGCGTTAACTGTGGAGAATTCTCACACGAGGGAGCATGTACATCAGCTCCAACATGCGTTAACTGTGGAGAATTCTCACACGAGGGAGCATGTACATCAGCTCCAACATGCGTTAACTGTGGAGAATTCTCACACGAGGGAGCATGTACATCAGCTCCAACATGCGTTAACTGTGGAGAATTCTCACACGAGGGAGCATGTACATTAGCTCCAACATGTGTTAACTGTGGAGAATTCTCACACGAGGGAGCATGTACATCAGCTCCAACATGTGTTAACTGTGGAGAATTCTCACACGAGGGAGCATGTACATCAGCTCCAACATGTGTTAACTGTGGAGAATTCTCACACGAGGGAGCATGTACATCAGCTCCGACATGCGTTAACTGTGGAGAATTCTCACACGAGGGAGCATGTACATCAGCTCCGACATGCGTTAACTGTGGAGAATTCTCACACGAGGGAGCATGTACATCAGCTCCGACATCGTTAACTGCAGTGGTGAACATCCATCTGGTTCCCGGGAATGCCACCGTTTTGCAGAGGACAGGGCGAAGGTTTCCTTCTCGGACGCCAGGAAACTCCTGCGTGTCCGCCAACTCTCCGTCCCGAGATCCAGTACTCATAGCTCAGTTGCAGCTAAACCGGTAGCGTGTCGGGAAATCGCAACTCAAACCAGCGATACTAACGGGGCCAAAATTTCAGAAACGATTCTCGTAGCCAAATCACATTCAGTGCTCACGAAATCCACATCTACATCTGCTACAACATCTGCAAAGATCCATTCAGTAAATTCAGCATCAAGACCATCTACTGGAAGCAATAAGACTGGCAAGCCCGTAACCTATAGTGCACCACAGATGAAGTTTAAGACCAGCTATAACTGAACTGACTTCCTGAAAGAAAATGCAAAGTCTGTACCCATAACATCTAAGGGAAGGAAAAGTCCACAAACATCTCTTCGGAGATCCTCTTCTGAGGAATCTTCTGGGAAGGACTCGGATCGGCGATCTACATCTTCACCGATCTCCACTTCCGAGGTTTTATGGTGAAAAGGAGTCCTCCTTCGTGGAGGAGATGGACCAGGAGGCTTCTGCCCACACTGCCAGAACGACAGGATAAATCCTCCGTTAAAGGTGTTAGCCGACACCAAAGAAGTAGGAACCATCGCTTTCCACATCGTAGTAAGCTTCTACGATTAAGAACTTATCCCGTTATAATTCTAATGGCTATTCTACAATGGAACATCCGTGGAATTAGAACACATCGACCAGAGCTTGAACTTCTGTTCAACAAGTATAAGCCTTTGGTCGTGTGTTTACAAGAGACTAAACTCCGTCTGCAAGACAACTTTCAACTTAGACGATATACCCTAGCGCGATGTGATCTCACGCCGGAAGAGAGTATTCCTACGCACGGCGGCACTATGATGCTCATCAGAGTTGATGTATTTGTGGAATCTGTATCCATACAGTCTGACAACCAGTCAGTGGCTTAAACTGCCATCCATCAGATTTACCATCTTTAACATTTACCTGCCTCCATCCGATGACCTCTCGCTCATGGATTTAGAAGATCTAGTCTCTCAGTTACCAACGCCTATTCTGTTGGAGGGAGACGTTAATGCCCACCACCCTCTTTGGGGCCCACCTCGGGCTTCTGCGAGAGGTAAATTAATTGCTGAGTTTCTGGACAATAATAACCTAGCTCTTCTGAACACCGGAGATCCTACATTTCTCTCCGACTCCTATAACACTTTTTCACACCTTGATATTACAGTTTGTTTACCACAGTTAGCAGCTTCCTTGCAATGGAGTGTCATCTCTGATTTACACTCTGTGACCATTTTCCTTGTCTTATTAGTCTCTTAACACAGGACACATGTTCCACACGCCTGCCTAAATGGCGCTTAGATTCAGCCAACTGGAATCCTTATTCCCAGTTGGCCGTGTTTAATTACAATAAGCACGACTGTGTGAATGTTTTGGTCCAACATCTCCAGAGAAGATTATTTCTGCTAGTGAGAAGCTATTCGACTGTCGACTGCCAATCCTCGTCGATTTCCAGTCCCTTGGTGGACGGAAAAGTGCCGAAATGTCATTCGTGCTCTTAGAGCTTTCCAGCCCCACACTGGATAATCTAATAGAATACAAGAAAATGTGTGCCAAGTCTAGATATATTATAAAGGATAGCAAAAAGGCATCATGGAGCAAGTTTGTAGCTTCATTTAATCGACATACACCTTCTCCTGTCGTTTGGGATAAGTTAAGGCGTGTCGACCCACATGCCAATTGCCGGTCTTAAAACAGCTGCAGGCGCTGTTGTTGATGCGTTTGAGCTGGCTAACAAATTTGGCTGTGCTTTCGCTCAAGTGTGTAGCTCAGATAACTATTCGCCCGAGTTCCTTCCTGTTAAGACTCAGGTCGTATCTCAAGGTTTCCTTTTTCGTTCACGAAATCTTGAAGATTACAATCGCCTCTTCACCATGACGGAGCTAGAACACGCTCTTTCATCTTCGCGATTATCAGCACCAGGACCTGACTGCATCCACGTATAAATGCTCCGACAGCTCTCTCCTGAAGGCAGGGCTTTCTTACTCGAGGTCTATAATCGTGTTTGGGTTGATGTCACTTTTCCAGAAAAGTGGCGGGAGGCCTCTGTCATGCCCATTTTGAAAGCTGGAAAGGATTGTCATTCCCGTCCAGCTACAGTCCTACTTCCTTCACCAGTTGCGTTTGCAAGGTGATGGAACGCGTGATCAATGGATGGTTGGTATGGTGGTTGGAAACTCACAACCTGCTGACCAACACCCAGTGCAGTTTTCGGAGGCGCCGTTCAGCAATGGACCACCTTGTATCATTGTCGACACAGATCATGATCGGATTCATGAAAAATTATCAAACGGTTCCGATATTGTTTGACCTCGAGAATGCTTATGATACGTGTTGGCGAGCAGAGACACTACGTTCCCTACACGCCTGGAATATACGTGGACGCTTACCACTGTTCATTCAGGAGTTTATGAAGGACCACTTTTTCTGAGTAAGGGTCGGCTCGGTTTTTTCGAAATTTTTTCTTCAGGAGAACGGAGTACCTCAGGGATCAGTACTAAGCGTTACACTGTTTGCTATAGCAATTAATTCTATCTCTAAATGTGTATCTCCAGGGGTATCGTCATGCTTATTCGTAGACGACTTTGCCGTTTATTGTACTTCTCTGCGTACGTCGTTTTTGGAGCGCCGAATGCAGCAATGCTTAGATAATCTCCAAGATTGGAGTTCTAAAACCTGCTTTCGTTTCTCAACTGAGAAGTCGATCTGTGTGAACTTCTGGCGCCATAGGAGACGATTACCACCTTCGCTCCGATTCGGTCCAGATTTACTACCATTCGCAGATTCAACAAGATTTCTGGGGTTGACGTTTCATCGGAAACTTAGCTGGTATAGCACAGTTGAAAGCGCGATGTGGCCGTTCTCTGAGTATTTTGCGGATATTAAATGGCAAATCTTGGGGAATGGATCGGACTATTTTGCTGCGGCTGTATCGCGCACTGGTCCGATCACAAATGGACTATGGGTGTATCCTTTATTCCTCAGCACGAACATGTGTGCTAAGGAGATTCGACGCAGTCCATAACCGGGGCATTCGAGTGGCTATTGGTGCTTTTCCCACTATCCCAGTTCTAAGTCTTTACGCCGAATCTGCAGAACCTCCTCTGCGTTATCGGCGTGAAATCCTCTTGGGAAATTATGACTGTGCGCTTAAATGTATGCCTCAACATCGAACGTTCGCTTCGTTTTCTCACACTGCGCTAGACGAACGTTATAGAAATAGCTCCATTAATCCAAAGCCTGCAGGTGTTCGTTTCCGGGAGCTACTAAGAAAGCACGACATTGAAATGCCTAGGATGTATGCTAAGGGGAAAGGGTATTCCCCCCTTGGTTATGTACGAGATGTCACCTAGATCTTGGGATGACGGTATACCGAAGTCTACGATGCCTACTTTAATATTCGCACCTTTTTTAGAATTTCTGTCCGGTTACAGTGACCGACTTTTTAATCTACACCAATGGATCTAAGAGCACAGTGTTGGATGTGCTTATGTTTATGTTATGTTGGAACCGAACCCTATACATTCGGTTTTCATGATAGCACATCCATTTATGGAGCGGAGCTGTATGCCATATACCGCGCCATTTTGGAAGTGCGCCGTCTAAAATTGGGAGATTGTCTCATTTTGAGTGATTCCCTAAGTGCACTTAAGAGCCTTCGTGATCTGTACAACTACCACTGCATTGTTCAGTGAATCCAGGAGGCCCTCCATGTTTTACACGCTTCTGGCATAAATGTGGGATGTGCTTGGATACCTGGTCATGTTGGCTTGCCGGGGAATGAACTTGCGGATTTGGGAGCTAAGGCGGCAACCACAGAACCCAGTGTTACAATACCTCGGGTAACGTCGGAAGACTTTAGGCTTGTTGTGCGGACAGCGGCGCTGTCGTGCTGGCGCGAGGAGCGGTTGGCTCTCCGCGGAAACCAGCTTAGGGTTGTTAAAGGAATTTCCGATAAACTGGGTAACTTCTTCTCGTGTATCTCGTCGTGAAGAGGTGATTTTGGCTCGGTTGCGTATTGGTATCTGCAATTTTACGCACAGTTATCTTTTTAAGGGCGACCCTTCTCCTATTTGTCCGCTTTGTGGCGAAGGTCTTTCGGCCCGCCACGTGTTGCTAGAGTGTATCACTCTAGCACATCTTCGGGATTCTCTGCAACAGCCGGAGAGTCTTGCAGAGGTTTTAGCGGATGATAAGCAAGCGGTTCATAGGATTTTTAATTTTGTTTCTAAAGTAAATTTCCAAATGCTGATTTAATCATCTTAATATAAGGTGTGTTATACTGATCGGTTAGTTTTATATATCTATATTTATGTATGACTTGTACTATATTTCTATATTGATATTTATCTTTGGCTTTTGCTATAATTTTATTTATTTATTTATTATGTATGTATTTTAATTTTTTTATTCAGCTTTATCTCTGGCCTTTGCCATGAAATTTTCTACTATTTTTTATCTCTGGCCTTTGCCATGATCTGTTGTAGAATGGCGCTAATGACCTAGAAGTTGAGCGCCCTTAAACAAAACCAACCAACCAGTAAGTTGTTGCTGTTGCAAATTCTCGACTTTAGCAACACAAATGGCATAGGTTTGCCAGTTGGAAACTGCGTGGAATTCTCAAGCAAATTTCAGCTAAACGTCTTCCAAGAAATGAACTTTGAAATGCGTTGGATTCACCATATGTTACTACTTCAACATATGTGATGCAGCAATCCGAGTGCATCACTGTTGGAAGAATTCAGAGAGATATACCATTCGTAATTCAACCACTCTGAATGGTTACACTAATGTATTTACCGTCCATGGCACCCAGGCAATTGAAAAAGTTGGCTTGAGTAAAAAAATTTCTGTCAGTATACAACCAGGATTCTTCTGTTGAATGTCGTCTCCCATGGTCTAAAAGTACCGTGTTTGCTTCTAGTTCCTGAGGTCGCAGGTTCAAATCTGGCGGAGGGCGATGGACTTCTTTGGGCACAAAATCCTTAATATGGCTTCCTTCGGAAGGGAAGTATGGCCTCTGCTCACGTGGCGTAGATTTACGGCACGTACAAGAACCTCAAACCTGATAGAGGCCTCTGAGGAAACTTTCCAGTGTTTCATGTCCAGTATGGAATGGGATGCTAAGGATCATAATAGTGAAATAGTGTCCATAAATAAAAATCAATTTAATTTTTTCCTCTGTTGAAACTGGTATACGAGATTCATTTAAGCGTTTCCAGGCTTCTAAACCTCCAGAAGAACTTTACTGATTGCAGAAGTACCAAGCAGCCAATGATAAGTGTAAGGATATGAATGAAATTCCAGTTGCCAAGTATTAGTAAAAGTAGAAAGCAGAGTAGGTATAGGCTGTTTTTCTTCGATAATTAATTGTCAAAGTTCCCGGCTTGGCTAATTTAGACGAGAATTAACGTTGCAGGCACCTTCTCTGCACAGAAATGGCATCAACTTAGACCAGTTGCTGCTTGTATCACCACACACAATCATCATTACCAGAGTTAGGTCAGGGACAGGACATTCAAGAACCATAAATATCAGCACGAGATTTTGAAAATGCAGATAAAAAAGCATAAACTGCCGCTTACGGCAGCGTGTTGGTAGACCCAATTGTGTTTATGATGTGTTGTCCCTCTGTGACCAGGTTGACCCTCAAATGGAGGACAGGGAATGAATTAGGCCTTCCCTTTAAAAAATGTATTGCCAGGAAAGCCGACTTCGGTCGATGCATTGTTACACTTACATCGGTGCAATAGAACCGCCAGGTACTTGGAAGGGCATAGGGTTGCTTTAGTCTCCACCTCCTCGAAGGATATCGACCTGCTAAGGTGGACCGTCAGTTGTCACATCAGTGTCCAGCAGCAGATAACAAATTGAGCCTTGGTTATTCACGTAATCCCTTACCCTCCCAGAGGTAATAGGGCCGCCTATAGTTCCACGCCTCCTTCTGGTAATTGGATTACCGGCCGAGGTGGGTCTCGTGGTGCTTCCTCCAAGGACTGATCATACCACTGACGGATGCCCCATCTGTTTTATTTATAACAGGACACACTTAATTGCTATCGCTGACCGCAAAATTAAAAACAAACCCCCGATAGCATAAGGGTCGTGGAAGCAAACCCCCTTCCTTCTAATACCATTCGACCTGCTAATGTGTTGTCTATTCCTGGCGAAATTGATCACCAGCCTATTACGGTCCTTGTTGATACGGGGAGTGCAGTCAGCTTGATTAATGAAGCGCTAGTGAGTTCTGTTAAGGTTCCTCTTTCGGACGATTTAATGCTCCGTGCATATTTACTATCGTAATGTCTGTCAGCTTTAACTACAAGACCATGTTTTCAGTGAACGCCTTTTGGTGGCTTCGGTCCCCATTTGTTGTTAGGGATCGATTTTCTGACTCGTTATAAGGCCTGTTCCGAATCTTGCTACATGTTGCATCATTTTCCAGTAACCGAATGGACTACCTCTTGAAATTTCTGGTCAAGACCGTCTCAACTCCCCTGAATCAAATTACATTGGAACCGTTAGCGGCGGACCCTTCTAACAAGGCGATCGTGTTGAAGATGTTCGTCTTCCACTCTTTAGTATCACGTATGTTCCTGTGAGATTTCAGCACACCCTGACTGACCACATTTTGTTTGAAGCCGCAGCTGCAAAAGAAGCTTATTGAAATTCCGTCTATTTTCTGTCAATCAAATTCCGCTACGAAATAATACTGCCGAACCCAAAACTTTGTTTTCCGGAACAGCTTTACCACGCGTCCATGAGGTCCAGTCTCCTACTGACGTCACATATGTTGTTATACAGGGAGCTACTTTTTACGTTAATTGCAAATTTCTTTGGAACAAAAGATCCTCTTCTACGATCCTATAAGGCGTTTACTTTTGCCACAAATTTACAACCTTAGACGAGTTTAATATTGAGCTGCTGGATCCTAGACGCACGTGTCGTGTCTCTCAAAAGTAGCGTGAAATCATTAACACGCAGATTGCGGAAATGTTACGGCGAGCATTATTCGGGAACCCTCTTCTTCCCGTGTCGAATTCCAGCAAGAAATATACTAGTTTTGTCACTTTGGATGGACATTTCAAACTTCATGGGCGCTCATTTGGCCTAGTGAACGACACAGACATTTATTTCGCATAGCTGACAAGTTTTGGGGCTCTTAAGCATAAAAAAACCAATGTGTATTTAGATGGCATTCTCAACTTTGGTTCTACATTTACAGAGATGTTGTCCATCTAGCCGCTGTCATTCGTCGCCTGGAAAACTTAAATTTCAAACTGAAACCTTCTTAGTGCTGGTTTGCTATGCAAGCAGTTAAGTTGCTGGGTTTTCAGGTCTCGCATCGTGGCATAGAGCCAGTTGAGGAGAAATTTAAGGTTTTTTTGTGATTCGGCCATCCCTAAATCTGTTAGAGATGTCAAGAAAATTTTAGTCGACGTTTTAACAGCAATTTTTACTATTGCACACCCCTACATTTCCTTACCAGGAAGAACCAACCCTTTATTTGGTCAGATGAGCAACATCGATCTTTTAAAGAGCTCAAGTTCTTGCTCACTTCGCAACCAATTTTGCCTCATATGCTGGGGCTATTTCTGAAATTAATGTAAATATTTCTAAAATAGGCATCGGTGCCATTTTGTGTAAACGCCCAGACGGTGTGTTTCATCTAGTTTCATATATTCCTCGATCCCTTAATAGCATGAGCAACGTTACAGTGTCACTGAGTTGGAATTATTGGGGCTTCTTTACGCCCTTTCGGCCCGGTACATGAGGTCAGTGACCACCATGCTTTGTACTTTCTGCATTCCAGGAAGGATGTCACTGGTAGATTGGCGCGTTGGGCTTTGAAATTGCAGGAATACCATTTTACCATCATTCGTAAGCCTGACAAAATGCACAGGGATGCTGATGTTTATCTCCCTTTCCCGTTAGTTCTTCAACGCCTCGGGAAGATGCCCAAATCGTGCATATGCCAACCTGTTTATGATTGCCGATTGAGGTGGTGTCAGAACAGTACAAATATCCGCGTATACGTACTTTATTTCAGACAGTGGAACAGTCTGATCTTGTTTGCCCTTTTGAAACGTAAGTGCTCTATCGGAAAAATACTGGTGTATCATGTGACCAGCATCTTCTACACCTCCCTGAGTCTCTTAAAAGTCAAATTCTGTATTCCTATCACGATGGACTCATGGCAGGACATCTAGGTTTTACTAAACTTTTGTAAAATCAGTTCCAGCTTTCTCTAGATTGGTATGCGCAAAGATATTGAACATTTTCTCAAGGGTTGCCCCTCCTGTCAATCGCGGAAAAGGCCAAAGAATTTGCCACCTGCCAGACTGTTGCAACCAATCCTTATTACTCATATTTCTGAATGCTTTGGTATAGGTATTATAGGTCGACTGCATAAGATTGGCTACCGTAATTGCTGTCGCGACCGATTACGTCAGTATATTTGTCGAAATGCACATCTTCGGTTCTCTCAATACAACCTTGCATGCATTTCTCTTTGTTTTCAATAAATTCCATGCACCTTAGTTGCTTATGATTTAAAAAAATTCTATCATGCTTAATTTTTCTTCTGCATTACTTGCATGAGTTTTAAATTTTGTTACAGAATTTTCGGCCTACGTGAACTCTGCACTCCAGTAAATCCTGTCACAGCCTGGAAATGCCTGAGTTTTGCAACGTCGTCTCTGCAGCAAATTCCTCGAGCTCAACCCTCTACAGAGCCTGCTACATCTGCTACTCCGGTCACCGCCTGCTAGACGCCATTTATCTAATAAGGATTTTTCTTTTTTTAACAGCATAACAGACACAAAAAGCAGAGCTAAAGCAGCAAGCAAGTACACAGATGTTAAAACCTACAAGTTATGTGTCAATACTTTTTGCAATTCATTTTCGTTGACTTTTCGTCCCTCACACGCATGTCAGTTCTATAAAGTTATGCATTTTATGTATTAAGGCTCTATCTGATCTTAGATGTTCTTTTCTTCTTTGCTATGTTATTATGTTTTCTTCTAGGTTTAAGGTGTGACCTATCCAACACCGCAATAATTCTTTTTTTTTGTGATTTTTCGCGAGAAGCCTTACGTCCCATGCGTATTGTTTTTTGAGACACTGCAATGTTGAACATATGTCCCAGAATGTCAAACCTAATGGTCTCAGGTCATGTTATTTATTGTTGTATAAAGTTTTATGATGGGTATGCATATTATTATTATTGTTGTTGTTGTAGTAGTGTTCAAGGATGTGATGCTAGGGCCTGGTTGCATGAAAGCAAATCAAATCTCCTACTGATTGACAATCACTTATTCTCTAATCAATTTTTCGTTGGATTGCCAAACGCTAATCACCAATCAGTGAATGTTCACAAACTGATTGCCGTAAGAGATGTGGCAACAGTGCGTTTTAGTAATCACAGCTAGCGGACTAAGCTCGGTTGTTTGCTGAAAGCTTCACAAGCGAGAGTTGTTGGACTGAAATATTTAAAAAAATCTGATGTGTTACACTCACATGACTTTCTCTACTCTTGTACAAACTATTTATACAAATGCTTATTCTCCATCTACTTCATGTTAATCGAGATAAACATTTGCAGACTTTATCTTATTGCTAATTTTCTTGTAGATGTAATGGGAACATATATTTACAAGGGCAATATAGAAATACAGTAGCCTTTAAGCACATACATATCTCTTAATAGCTGGTTGCTAGGTGCAGCACCATTCTCTTTGCCACAGATTAATACTCTTTGCATATCCAAGACAAACAAATGAATAACGAATTCCCATTTGAGAAAATAAGTATTGAAAAATTTAAGGGAATAACAAGTAATATGTCGAAAATGGTTCACTCAACAAAAAAAATGTATATGACATAAATTGTGTATTTTAACGCGATCTACATGTTTTGTGTAGTAAAATTTTGTCTATCTCTTATGGTTTACCAGTTATGCAAAAGTCGTTCACAATAAAGAATACTTTTGGAGACACTCCCAGGAAATTCAAGATACACATTTTATTTGTCATAAAAATATCTTAAACATATGATATTTTAATCAAAATCGTTAGAGCCATTTTTGAGAAAATTAAAATTTTCGAAAAATCTTCCATGTAAAGTGTAATCTGGGGTGGGGGGATTTTCTTGAAAACCTTCGTGTTGCATCCTTGGAAGATGCTGTTCACAGACAGACACACACACGGACATGTTTCCAAAAATGCTTTTTACTTTCTCTACTACGTATAGTAAGTAGGGGAAGTATTGTATTCCACCCAAAAATTCGATACCGAGATTTCACCGGAAATACATGTTTTGAGACTCGCTGAATCCAAAAAAGCATTTTTGGAAACATGTCCGTGTGTGTATGTGTGTGTCTGTGTGTGTGTGTGTGTCTGTGTGCCTGTGAACAGCATAACTCAGAAACCAACAGTCGGATAAACACCAAACTTGGTATTTACGTTCAGTATCTTCCAGAGATGCGACACGAAGGTTTTCAAAAAATTTCCCCCACCCCAGACTACCCTTTACATGGAACATTTTTCGAAAATTTTAACTTTCTCAAAAATGGCTCTAACGATTTTGATTAAAATATCATATGTTTAAGATATTGTCATGAGAAATGAAATGTATATTTTGAATTTTCTGGGAATGTCTCCAAAAGTATTCTTCATTGTGAACGACGTTTGCATAACTGGTAAACCATAAGAGATAGACAAAATTTTACTCCACATAAAATGTAGATCGCGTTAAAATACACAATTTATGTCATATACATTTCTTTTGTAGAGTGAACAGTTTTCGAGATATTGCTTGTTATTCCCTTAAATTTTCCAATACTTATACTTTTTCTCAAATTCGTTATTCATTTTTATGCCCTGGACATGCAAAGAGAATGGAATTCGCCACATAGCAACCAGCGTTTAAATATTTGACTATTGCTTAAAACCTGCCATATTCCCCTTGCATCTACAAGAAAACTACCAATAAGATTGACATCTCGATATCTCGATTAACATGAAGCATATGGAGAATAAGCGTTTGTAAAAATAGTTTATATAAAAGAGTAGAGAAAGTCATGTGAGTGTAACACATCAGATTTTTTTGGATTTAGGGGGTCTCAAAACATATATTTCCGGTAAAATCTCGGTATCGAATTTTTGGGTGGAATACAATACTTCCCCTACTTACTCTACGTAGTAGAGAAAGTAATGAATCGTCCAAAAGGCATTAGGGGCACTAATTTTTCTACAAATGATAGGGCCTCACTTCTAAATTTTGTGGAAAGTTATTTAGACACAATTGATAACAAAACACAGACGGCGTATGATTAAAGCAAAACAAAGATGCTTGGATAGAAATTGCCGCAGAATTTAATAGCGCTACTTCTGAGGTTTCAAGAAGTGTCCAGCAGCTGAAAGTAGCCCATGAAAACTACAAACGTAGGCTGAAGAAGGTTGCAGATGATGATAAGTTAGGTACAGCATTGCTGCCGATTATTTGTAACGTCGCAGGAATACTATTAACACTACATCATTGTACCTCTCAGTATAGTCTTTATTTTAATGTTGGGTAGCACATGTTCTATTCTCTTAGCTATTTGCGTATACATTGGGTACTTGGCCTCAGTTTGCTTTTGTATTCACATCTTTGCTGTAGAGTGGGTCTCTAATCATGTCTGTTTTCAAAGGTTAGTGTGTAGATTTGGCTGATATGTATTTTTTTTATTTATTATTGTTATTTTAGGCATAGATTTACAATACTGGGGTTGCACGTTTAAGCTTGATACAGATGGGGAGAGGTTAGTGTCCAGAATGAAGGCGCAGTTTGCCTCTCATGGTAACCAGACAGACAGTGACGGGCAGTATAAGGTTTTTCAGCGAGAGGAAGAGCAGGCTGATGTAATCGAGCTAAGAATAGTTTAGCTCATTCTGACACAAATAAAGAATGCTTCTGCATTATCAGTTATCTTTCCATTGTTTATAAGATTTAAAATTAAGTACTATGATGAGCTTAATTTGTAGAAAGAATATTCAAATGTATATATCATAGCCAAGGACTGCACTTTTCAAACATGTTCAATCAGATTTCAAAATTAAATATTTCAAGAGTTGTTACCACTACTAAGGACATTATTTCAAACGAACTGTGTATTTTAATGATGTGTACATGTGTTCCTAGTAGAGAGATTGTCCATTTCTAGTAAGTTTTGATCTAACCCTTTACATAAAACGTATTGAGAATGACGAGGACTTCTCAAGCAGAGAAATAAAACTATCAGGCTAGCATCTAAAACAGGACATTTTACTCAATCTGCGTTAGAGACTTGTGAGAAAGTGCAAAATAACACAAACATTTACATATAAGGATATGTTGGGGTGGGAAAATGTTTGTGAAAATCTTTCCATCACATTCATATTATTTTTGCCATGAATTTATTTATACTCTTTGTAGCATTCTGATGAAAAGCTGATGCAATTTTAATGCAGTTCAGTGGTGGGGAAGTAATGTGATTAAAGTTAATAAGTATGCTCTATGTTCAATGTAACAAAACGTTTTTATTTGGATTGTAGTTACAAGAAAAGAAATTCTCATAAACCAAAACTCCCTCATTTCTGGAATGAAGTAATTAATTTCATGTGATGCAATTTCATATAGGTATAAAACAGTAATTTACAATAAATTAAATATTTTCACAGGAGTCCCTCGTTAAGGTACTGTTTGACGACGCTGCACCTGTAGTGGAACCACAGTTGGCACCTTCAACCTCTGCACTAGCGACACTTCCCTGGCTGCTGATGGTGCTCCATTAAATGTTGTGCTGCCTCCTACAACAAAAACCACATGTTTTAAGAGCCCCGGTTCTATCGTTCCTGTGTCCCCAACCATCTGTGCACATGCAGGAGTAATTAAGGCCAGACAATTTAATTTAAAAAAGTCGCTTGGAAGATTACACTTCATGCAAAACTGATTTTAACGAAATAAGGTGCAAACTCATGCTTGAAAAACATCAAATGGAAGTGGAAGTCTTAAAAAAAACTTGAAAGTGCACAAGTTGAACTGTAGATCACACAACATATTTTGGAAAAATAAAATAAAAATTAATTCAACAAATGTTTTTGCTTTTAATTCAGTTAGGCTTTTTAGTTTTTCTTTAGTTATATTTCTGTGATTGAATAAATTGTATTTGTTTCTAATATGTACTCAGTTGTATAACTTCATTTTTACAATAGCTTCCCTACTAACCCCTGTAAGATATGAGGCCAGAACAGTAAATGCACCTCACCCCCTTCCAGGTACCACAACCTGTAACCCTCTTGAGACCATCTTGTGTTACGTTCTCCAACCTATACGCAGTAGCCTGATACGGGCCCGCATGTAAAAATAAAAATTTCGGCTCCCCAAAGACAAAGTGTATAACGTATCCATATATAACATTAACACAACTACAGATTACAGTAGATAAAAGTTCAATTTTAAATTTAACATATTTCCACATTATAAGAAAGGCATTAATCGTTCATTATTGTAAGATTAAATTACCACCTAACAATACTCTTCAGTAAAAACAAAATATTTGTTATAGTATACTAGTGTGATTTAAACTAAGTAGGCGGGTGGACTTATCAATAAGCATAATATACTTCTAATCTACTATTAATTGTAATTACCTATAAGAGATTATTGTACCCACATTGAACTCAGTGGAACATGCGGCGTGCTTTGTGGTGATTTAAACTAAGTAGGCTGGTGGGCTTATCAATAAGCATAATATACTTCTAATCTACTGTTAATTGTAAGTACTTATAAGAGATTATTGTACCCACATTGAACTCAGTGGACCATGCGGCGTGCTTTGTGGTGATTTAAACTAAGTAGGCTGGTGGGCTTATCAATAAGCATAATATACTTCTAATCTACTGTTAATTGTAATTACTTATAAGAGATTATTGTACCCACATTGAACTCAGTGGACCATGCGGCGTGCTTTGTGGTGATTTAAACTAAGTAGGCTGGTGGGCTTATCAATAAGCATAATATACTTCTAATCTACTGTTAATTGTAATTATTTATAAGAGATTAATGTACCCACATTGAACTCAGTGGACCATGCGGCGTGCTTTGTAGTGATTTAAACTAAGTAGGCTGGTGGGCTTATCAATAAGCATAATATACTTCTAATCTACTGTTAATTGTAATTACTTATAAGAGATTATTGTACCCACATTGAACTCAGTGGACCATGCGGCGTGCTTTGTGGTGATTTAAACTAAGTAGGCTGGTGGGCTTATCAATAAGCATAATATACTTCTAATCTACTGTTAATTGTAATTACTTATAAGAGATTATTGTACCACATTGAACTCAGTGGACCATGCGGCGTGCTTTGTGGTGATTTAAACTAAGTAGGCTGGTGGGCTTATCAATAAGCATAATATACTTCTAAACTACTGTTAATTGTAATTACTTATAAGAGATTATTGTACCACATTGAACTCAGTGGACCATGCGGCGTGCTTTGTAGTGATTTAAACTAAGTAGGCTGGTGGGCTTATCAATAAGCATAATATACTTCTAATCTACTGTTAATTGTAAGTACTTATACGAGATTATTGTACCCACATTGAACTCAGTGGACCATGCGGCGTGCTTTGTAGTGATTTAAACTAAGTAGGCAGGTGGGCTTATCAATAAGCATAATATACTTCTAATCTACTGTTAATTGTAATTACTTATAAGAGATTATTGTACCCACATTGAACTCAGTGGACCATGCGGCATGCTTTGTGGTGATTTAAACTAAGTAGGCGGGTGGGCTTATCAATAAGCATAATATACTTCTAATCTACTGTTAATTGTAAGTACTTATAAGAGATTTTTGTACCCACATTGAACTCAGTGGACCATGCGGCGTGCTTTGTGGTGATTTAAACTAAGTAGGCTGGTGGGCTTATCAATAAGCATAATATACCTCTAATCTACTGTTAATTGTAATTACTTATAAGAGATTATTGTACCCACATTGAACTCAGTGGACCATGCGGCATGCTTTGTGGTGATTTAAACTAAGTAGGCTGGTGGGCTTATCAATAAGCATAATATACTTCTAATCTACTGTTAATTGTAATTATTTATAAGAGATTATTGTACCCACATTGAACTCAGTGGACCATGCGGCGTGCTTTGTGGTGATTTAAACTAAGTAGGCTGGTGGGCTTATCAATAAGCATAATATACTTCTAATCTACTGTTAATTGTAATTACTTATAAGAGATTATTGTACCCACATTGAACTCAGTGGAACATGCGGCATGCTTTGTGGTGATTTAAACTAAGTAGGCTGGTGGGCTTATCAATAAGCATAATATACTTCTAATCTACTGTTAATTGTAATTATTTATAAGAGATTATTGTACCCACATTGAACTCAGTGGACCATGCGGCATGCTTTGTGGTGATTTAAACTAAGTAGGCGGGTGGGCTTATCAATAAGCATAATATACTTCTAATCTACTGTTAATTGTAATTATTTATAAGAGATTATTGTACCCACATTGAACTCAGTGGACCATGCGGCGTGCTTTGTGGTGATTTAAACTAAGTAGGCTGGTGGGCTTATCAATAAGCATAATATACTTCTAATCTACTGTTAATTGTAATTACTTATAAGAGATTATTGTACCCACATTGAACTCAGTGGACCATGCGGCGTGCTTTGTGGTGATTTAAACTAAGTAGGCTGGTGGGCTTATCAATAAGCATAATATACTTCTAATCTACTGTTAATTGTAATTACTTATAAGAGATTATTGTACCCACATTGAACTCAGTGGACCATGGGGCGTGCTTTGTGGTGATTTAAATTAAGTAGGCAGGTGGGCTTATCAATAAGCATAATATACTTCTAATCTACTGTTAATTGTAATTACTTATAAGAGATTATTGTACCCACATTGAACTCAGGGGACCATACGGCGTGCTTTGTGGTGATTTAAACTAAGTAGGCTGGTGTGCTTATCAATAAGCATAATATACTTCTAATCTACTATTAATTGTAATTACTTATAAGAGATTATTGTACCACATTGAACTCAGTGGACCATGCGGCGTGCTTTGTGGTGATTTAAGTTAAGTAGGCAGGTGGGCTTATCAATAAGCATAATATACTTCTAATCTACTGTTAATTGTAAGTACTTATAAGAGATTATTGTACCCACATTGAACTCAGTGGACCATGCGGCGTGCTTTGTAGTGATTTAAACTAAGTAGGCGGGTGGGCTTATCAATAAGCATAATATACTTCTAATCTACTGTTAATTGTAAGTACTTATAAGAGATTATTGTACCCACATTGAACTCAGTGGACCATGCGGCGTGCTTTGTGGTGATTTAAATTAAGTAGGCAGGTGGGCTTATCAATAAGCATAATATACTTCTAATCTACTGTTAATTGTAAGTACTTATAAGAGATTATTGTACCCACATTGAACTCAGTGGACCATGCGGCGTGCTTTGTGGTGATTTAAACTAAGTAGGCTGGTGGGCTTATCAATAAGCATAATATACTTCTAATCTACTGTTAATTGTAATTACTTATAAGAGATTATTGTACCCACATTGAACACAGTGGATCATGCGGCGTGCTTTGTAGTGATTTAAACTACGTAGGCGGGTGGGCTTATCAATAAGCATAATATACTTCTAATCTACTGTTAATTGTAAGTACTTATAAGAGATTATTGTACCACATTGAACTCAGTGGACCATGCGGCATGCTTTGTGGTGATTTAAACTAAGTAGGCTGGTGGGCTTATCAATAAGCATAATATACTTCTAATCTACTGTTAATTGTAATTACTTATAAGAGATTATTGTACCCACATTGAACTCAGTGGACCATGCGGCGTGCTTTGTGGTGATTTAAACTAAGTAGGCTGGTGGGCTTATCAATAAGCATAATATACTTCTAATCTACTGTTAATTGTAAGTAGTTATAAGAGATTATTGTACCCACATTGAACTCAGTGGACCATGCGGCATTCTTTGTGGTGATTTAAACTAAGTAGGCTGGTGGGCTTATCAATAAGCATAATATACTTCTAATCTACTGTTAATTGTAATTACTTATAAGAGATTATTGTACCCACATTGAACTCAGTGGACCAAGCGGCGTGCTTTGTGGTGATTTAAACTAAGTAGGCTGGTGGGCTTATCAATAAGCATAATATACTTCTAATCTACTGTTAATTGTAATTACTTATAAGAGATTATTGTACCCACATTGAACTCAGTGGACCATGCGGCATGCTTTGTGGTGATTTAAACTAAGTAGGCGGGTGGGCTTATTAATAAGCATAATATACTTCTAATCTACTGTTAATTGTAAGTAGTTATAAGAGATTATTGTACCCACATTGAACTCAGTGGACCATGCGGCGTGCTTTGTGGTGATTTAAACTAAGTAGGCTGGTGGGCTTATCAATAAGCATAATATACTTCTAATCTACTGTTAATTGTAAGTAGTTATGAGAGATTATTGTACCCACATTGAACTCAGTGGACCATGCGGCGTGCTTTGTGGTGATTTAAACTAAGTAGGCGGGTGGGCTTATCAATAAGCATAATATACTTCTAATCTACTGTTAATTGTAAGTACTTATAAGAGATTATTGTACCCACATTGAACTCAGTGGTCCATGCGGCGTGCTTTGTGGTGATTTAAACTAAGTAGGCGGGTGGGCTTATCAATAAGCATAATATACTTCTAATCTACTGTTAATTGTAAGTACTTATAAGAGATTATTGTACCCACATTGAACTCAGTGGTCCATGCGGCGTGCTTTGTGGTGATTTAAACTAAGTAGGCTGGTGGGCTTATCAATAAGCATAATATACTTCTAATCTACTGTTAATTGTAATTACTTATAAGAGATTATTGTACCACATTGAACTCAGTGGACCATGCGGCGTGCTTTGTGGTGATTTAAACTAAGTAGGCGGGTGGGCTTATCAATAAGCATAATATACTTCTAATCTACTGTTAATTGTAAGTAGTTATAAGAGATTATTGTACCACATTGAACTCAGTGGACCATGCGGCGTGCTTTGTAGTGATTTAAACTAAGTAGGCGGGTGGGCTTATCAATAAGCATAATATACTTCTAATCTACTGTTAATTGTAAGTAGTTATAAGAGATTATTGTACCCACATTGAACTCAGTGGACCATGCGGCGTGCTTTGTAGTGATTTCACTGACATCAATTCACATTCGATATTGAGGTCACTAAGTCTGTCATGGAATTCCGCAGATCGTTCTTTATAGGCTTTAGCTTCGAAAATGATCGTTCGGCCGAAGAGGCAGTAACTGGAATAGTTAGAAATAGGTAGCATGCCGTGCATAAGTCTGCAACACTAGCAGCTACGATTGAATTTTCATTACTAATAGATTTGCTAAATCAGTTACAAATATTAATGAGATTATTTCTTTTTTCAGAGCCTTTCTGAAACCTATGACCTGGTCTGGGAATTCACTAGATGAATCTTCCTCATATTCATTTTGAAGAACAACTGCCGCATTGTGAATCTCTTCGTCGGAAGCAGCATTTAGAAATTTGAGGAAAATAACTTTGAAGAACTGCTTGATATTGTGCATACCCTCAAATCTGTTTTAATTGGGCTACAACGATGTCCAAACGACCATTAAAACCAGTGGTTCTGAAATATATCTTTGGATGCACTAGCCGTTCATCAGACACACTTTTCGAATTGTTTTATTTTCAAATTGTGGTGGAATACCGCAGCTCCTTGCCAAAGACCTTGCTCCTTAACATTATTTCTGTAGAAAGATAAATTGTCAGCTGCATTCTGAATAAGAGAACACGCCTCGCATTTTCCGATTGCGTAATTTGTGATGTTAAATTAGTATATTCTAGTATTTTGATTGAAGCACTATCTGAAAACTAAATTGAAATTTCTCGTTGGTTTTTCAAAGCAAGAGTTTGTTCTCGTTCTTCCATTTTTAGATATCAATATTAATGTTGACATTGCCTTAAGTACATCGGCATAAGCATAACGCAGGGCTTTAACAGACTGCCACCTCGAAGACCAAAGATTTTTAAGGTGTAAAGTAATACTGCGACTGAAGAAAAGATACATTTCCACTGTGTCATAAATGGACCTGAATTATGTCACATGCAGCAGCATCATTAAGTATTAGATTTAAATTATGTACAGCACAATGTACATGTTTTGCAGTTCTCGTTCTGACACCTGACATAGTGGCAAAAACGTGTTATACCTGACCACGGCATTTAGTTAACAAGAGTCCTTTTTAGTCTATTGCATTGAGGATTTCCTTCTCTTTTCCTAATGCAGTTTGACGTTTTATTTTGCGAAAACCTAAGAAGCTTTCATTTATCCTCACGTCACAAGACTTTCCAGTTACATCATGTCAAACTGTAACGTATCTGACTTAATTTTTTTGTTTAGTTATGACTGTGTTGTATCTCTAATTATTGAAAAATGGGGCAGCCTTAATGTTATTAATAATTTCCTTTTCAACTGCCTGGGATAGAGTATTTATTAACTCATTCTGAGCACAAGGGTTTAGGTACATTTGTGTGTATTTTGGTTTATTTATGAGATTGTGTAATACAGGATCCTACTTTGCGAAAAGTTCGATGATTGCTAAAAAGTTTCCACTGTTCGTGTTTGGTTTACCAATTTGGTCTCTCTGTCCCCCAAAAGCTAGATTATTGCATGCTAGTTTTAGCACCACATTCATGAAACGCTCGAGGACTTGTTTCCATACATTTTCATTGTTCTTTAGTTCTCACACCATATTTTTCACTAACACTACTAGCATTACTACTAGGACCAGGAAGAGAAAGAAATACTTATTTTCGCTAATTTTGTTTCTAAAGGCTGGTTCACAACCACCCGGTAACGGTAACCAGAACGGAAACGAGAACGGGAAGCAAGAAATTTTGATTCACAACAGCCCGGTAACGAGAACGGGAATGCATATCGATCACAAAGTGAAAGTCGATTTTGCGCATTGGGATTTCATTTGTTTTTAACTGACCAATGACTTTTTTCACCTACTTCCAATTTAGCCAAGCCAACGTCAAAATTCGATAGAGTAAACATTATCTAAATGCATATTCATTACATTTCCGATCCCTCTACTTATGCCAAACTTTCATTCCTTTATTTAATGGCATACATTAAAATTGTTTATTCTTTTTTCATTTCCACCGGATTTAGCTGTTCTTTGTAGCTTTTGCCATTGTTTTTTAGGTAATAGCCAGTTTTTAGTTGCATATAAACAAACTACAAATGATCCCTTCACCAGAGGAACCAACGTTGATTAGATTTGCGGGTGTCGGATTGAGGTTAGGAAGCACATTTACTACTAATTCCTACCAGATTCATGTTTCCAGCTTGCGACTACAGAGAGCACTAGTGGCTGTTTCATGTCACGGCCGCTTAGAATAACCTCTAGAGTGAAGAGTCTAATATGCACAATAGGAATCTAATATGCCGTGCCCGGGAACGAGAACGAGAAAGTTAAAAGTTGGGCAACTCTTCTTCCCGTTCCCGGGGCCCGGGAAGGCTTCCCGTCGGTTGTGGACACTCCCATTTGAATACATGTATTTCAACTTTCCCGTTCTCGTTCTGGTTACCGTTCTCGTTGGTTGTGAACCAGCCTTAACTCTCGCTTCCTCTTTCTTTTCTGTGCACCACTTAGATGTTCGTACTTAACTTTATATGGTTTCATATTCAGCAACTGCAGCACAATACTCACTAATCACACCGACCACAAAGCTGATATTACACACCTTCAGCAGACACACCTCGTTCGAAACTGACTAAAGCTGACTGATTGTTATTTAACAAGCATCCACTGGATAACAGTTACTGTTGGCAATATACATTTGAACGGGAACCCCTTGCATATTTGACGACAAAAGTTGAATATTCAAAACAAAAATAAGCATAAAACAATCTCAATACAATTTTATAACTGAAATATTATATTTTGGTAACAGTGTTCATTGTCGTCACTATGATAAAATGACTGCGTTGCTCTTTTGTAAGAACAGAGAGGAGAGTGATGCAGTTCACCACGTGACGTGCTGTACGACATAGAGTCGTCTAAAGCTCAGGGCAATCATTGTTTACAGCAGTGCTGGAGTCTGGATTCATCAACATATTCCTATTCCGTGAAATTGTCGTGATTAGTTAGCTATCTTACCAGTTTCATGCAGGCTGCAATTAATTGGGCTTTTTCTTTCTTTATATCTTTCTTTCTGACTGTTTTTCATGCTCTTTGCGGGGCCTCTTGAAACCCCGGGCTCGCCTGCACTGCAGGCCCTAACGTTACACCACTGCCTATACGTGATACGTGACGTCTGGTAATGTCGCCGATGCCGTCGTCAACTGCCTTACGCCACAATGTTGTAGAGGATGCTTTACTTTGGTCTCCAAGTTTGATTCCAGAACAGGCATGATACAACATTTTCACAAAATCTGTTATATTACGTCTCCGATTAGGCAATGTGTATTTCCCACATATATAACAGAGTGGTTTGTATTGTTTATACATCCTCAATGTGACATGCTAAATACCTTCCTACTGAATTAAAAGCTCAGAGCATTCTACTCCAACATAAAAGTCCCAACTGATTTATTTCCAGATTCAACACAGACTAATGAGATGTGAGAGGAACTAGGCAGCGTGTGTACATGCTTACAAAGCTAAGATGTGTCTAGAATGGTTGACATTCCCCTGTCCCACAAATAAACACAATGGCAGCACTGCATATAACCTAGCTCTAACTTTCTAGTATGTTTGCACCTCCTATCCGATGAGAAAAGTATGGTGTCGTCAGTTTTCACTTTAAATACCATAAAATATTTTGAATAATGTTTTTCCATATGCTGACATACTGAAACTACATATGCTAAAGTATTGCAGTTGAAACAGTTGTGCTATAACTGTCAAAACATGATATAAGAAAATTAAAATAACAAAACAA
>JAUKNL010000803.1:0-65489 GCA_030765065.1 Deroplatys truncata | reverse complement strand
AATGAAATAAAGATCCCTTGAATGAGCATCTTAAATTATTACTAGGGTTATAGTTAATCATAACATATGATTTGCACTCAAAAAGTATCGAATTATCAATTTTCCTTAAAATAAATAAGAAGCAAATCAATTGTAGTCAGTTTCGACATGATAATAAGATACAATTATATTCTTATTTTTTATATTAATTGAAACCAAATTAGAGGTATATCACTGTTAATGATAAAATTGTATTGTATTCCAATTAAGAAGATGTGTTGATCGAATTAAAGTTGCTAACTTGTTATTCAAGTGGTTTAAATCCATTTACATCTTTATTTTAATTTATATAATTTAAAACAATACATTACATTTTCATTGTAGAAAATTAATAAATTTCAAGTTTATATATATATATATATTCAAGGGTAGTAAATTATCTCAATAACAGCTTCAATTTTATAACCTGTATAATATGTTTTAATAAATAACAAAAGATATAATCATAATTAAAGTAATAAAAACTGCTAAATAATATTTTTAGACTCTATGTTGAAATCATTGATTTAAACCACTTAACTTCATTAAAATATAGTATATACGTTTTGTGCTCCAAATTATTCGCTTCAACCTAAATGAATATATTTAACCAAGTTAAAACCAATTTTCAAAGTTCGTTCTCTTACGCATTTAGTAAAAATTAAAGGTATATATGATATTGCACCAAAAAATAATTATTTCATTATATTTATATTTATTATTAATATATATAATTTAAAATAATAATTCAATCTATGTTTAAATACAATTCTTCCTAATCATTAACCAATAAATCGCACTAATAGAGGTATTATTTTATATATAATTATAAATAATTAAAATAAGAGGTTAAAAAGATATTCAATTTAATACTCCTCCACCAACTACAGCAAAAATTATTAAACCTAATATTGCATAAATTATTATTCAATTTTCTTCTATTAAATGCTTTCCTTCTCTTCAAATACCTATACGTACCAAATTAAAATCCCCTCACAAAACACAATAAAAAAGACGAAAGGAATAACATACGGTGAAACCAGTAGATAAAAAATATAAAATAATATAAACATATTTATATTTGTTAAAGAAACTACATCTAAAATTATATCTTTTGAAAAATATTTAGCCAAAAAAGGTATTCCACATAAAGCAAAATTTGATAGTATAAAACAAAATGAAGTAAAAGGTATAAAAATTGATCATTTCCTATAAAACGAATATGCTAACATTTCTTTACATTATGAATTACTTTTCCTGCACATATGAATAGTAGTGCGTTAATTAATGCATCAGTCAATAAATGAAAAAATGCAAAATCAGCAAATCCTAACCTAAAATTCCTATAATTAATCTCAACTGCCTCAAAGTTGTTAGAGCAATAATTTCTTTAAATCGTATTCAAAATTTGCACCTAATCCTTTAATAAATATTGTAAAAACAGAGATTACTAATACAAAATTTAACAATCAATTCGAAAAAGGTTTACTAAATCGAATTAATAAATATTAATGAACTAAGCTGAAACAGGAGTAGGAGCAGATCAAGCTAAAAAAGGAATTTGTGCACGTTTTGTTATCCCTGCTAAAATAACTAAAACGAAATTAAATACAATTCATATTTATTTATTAAACAATCCAGATAAAAATATAATTTCATCTTCCAAAGTTTAATAGTCGTGCAATCGCTATTAATAAAGCAACATCACCAACACGATGAGATAAAGCAGTTAATATTCCAGCATTATGGGATTTCACATTTTGATAATAAATAACAAGAGAATAAGAAATTAAACCTAATCCAACTTAACCCAGTAATATTCTAATTAAATTTCAACTAGTAATTAAAACATTATTGATAATACAAATGTTAAAACTAAAACAATAAATGGATTTAATGAAATATCTCTTATTATATAATTCCCACTATATAAAATTACTAAAGATGGAATTAATATAACAAAACTTATTCAATCCAACAATAGTGTTATAACAGTTGAAGAAAAGTTTATTCTAATAATTTCTCATTCAAAAAAAATAAATTAAATTATTTATAATACAATATATGCCAAATATAAATCTTAACAAAGAAAACAATATTAACTCAAAATCCAATAAAACATAATGATAAATAAATCATAACCTAAGATAATTTATTATTATATATTTTACCACAAATCAAGGGTTTATTATAAACTACTCAAGTAATAACATTTAAAATCAAATTAATACATAAATTCTTTTAAAATTAACAAATTTAAAGATAATCAATGTAATATTAATAATAAATATTCACGACAATATTCACTTACTCTTCTATAAATTTCAGAATAATAAACTCCATGTTGGCTATAGGAATATAAATATAAAGTATAAGCAGCTCTAAAAACAGAAATGAATATAAGAAATAATATTACTATTCATATTCAACTCGTTATACGGTTGAATAAACGAATATCTCGTAATGAATTTAAAGAGAGAGGAGCTGCTATATTAGATAACGAAAGTAAAAATAATCATAGTGTTGTTCCTGGTATTAAATTTAATAAACATTTGTTAATTAATAATCTTCGTCTTCCTAAACGTTCATAACTAATATTAGCTAAACAAAACAAACGAGATGAACATAAATCATCAGGAGTTATTAAAATAAAAGTCATATAGATTCCTGAGATATTTAATATTATTAGACCTTCAACAATTAATCCTATATGAGCTATAGATGAATAAGCAATTAATTCTGTTATATCTACTTGACGTAAACATATTAAACTAACTAAAACCCTCCAATTAATCTAATAGATATCAAAATACATTAATTAATATCCCAATTTCCAGTAAATATTCAAAAACACGTAATAAACCACAACCAGCTAGTTTTAATAAAACTCCAGCTAAAATTATAGATCCTGAAACTGGAGCTTCCACACCTACCCTAGGCAATCATAAATGCGCTAAATATACAGGTATTATAACTAAAAATGTCGAAGTTGTACTAAGATAGAAATAAAATTTTATAAAACCATTCTTATAAATCAATGAAAAAACTAGGCAATTTAAATTATTGTAAAGATATATTCTTCTCAATAATAGTAGTAGTGAAGCAAATAAGGTATAAAATAATAAATAAATTACAACTTGCAATCATTCAGGTTGATATCCCCTAGCAAAAGTTAAAAATAAATTTGGAATTAAGGTTCCCTAAAAAAAATTAAGTTAAATTTATTCTACAAAAAGTATAAATCAACATTAACAATAACATTAAAATCATAAATAAAAGTTATTATAAAACTTATACTGCACCACAGAAGAGCTAGCTAAAATTATTAAAACACAAACTCAAAATCTTAATATAATTAAACCATACCACAAATAATCATATACAAAAATAAATCCTAAGGTTAGTCAACAAAAAAGTATATTAATTAAACATGTAAATGATATAAAAAACAAAAAAATATTAATCATCAACTTTTACTTATAAGACAATGGAATCAAAATACTATAGATACAACATATATTATCATTGTAACCAATCAAATGGATTAAAATAAACCTTTTCATAAGTTAGAATTATTGAAACTAAAATTGATAGTCCTAATACACTTTCACAAAATGCAATTGGCAAAAAAGTTATAAATAATTGACAAAAGTTATATAAATTCCCCTCGTATCATAATTAAATGAAGGTATAAAACAATGATAATACTAAAACAATAAATTCCAAACTCAATAAAGTTATTAGTAAATGTTTACGCTTGGAACAAAAAAGCCATTAACCACATAAAAATGTAAATCATGATGATGATGAGGTGGGGCTTATGGGCGCTCAACTGCAATGGTTATTAGCGCCCTTACAATGTATAAATTAGAAAATTGAAAGGTCCAAAAACTAGTAAACCCCACACAAACCCGCTTGGTCAAAAGCACCAAAAAACACAAAAAACCAAAGACGATGATCTACACACTAAAATGATGGTCACTAAAAGAATAAAACAACGTGTCAAGAACTGTAGAATGCAAGGCACATGAGCGCCTTATGTCCGTAGGGGAGAAGAGCCCCATTAAAACAGACAATATAAAATCTCAAAGCTAAAAGATGCTCAGTGCATCAAATGCGACGGCTAAAACCAATGGCAGTGATAAAACGTAAAAGACATTCTACAGCATGCGCGTCGTCTGCCAAAACGTTGGCTAGGCCAACAGGCAGACCAACACGAACGCGCAACGGAGATAAAACTTGACACTCTGTTAAAATGTGACGCACCGTTAAGGGCGCATCACACTGCTCACACAGTGGTGCGGGGTCACCACTGAGCAGGTATCTATGACCAAAACGACAATGCTCGATTCGTAAACGAGCTAAAAGTACCTCTTCCCGACGAGAAGAACGAGAAGAGGTACCCCAGACTAACGGAAGAGGTTTAACCTCCCGCAACTTGTTCCCCCTAAGAGCCGCCCACTCATCGCGCCAGCGCGAGAGGATACGGTAACGTAAAATAAAAATCTGTGGAAGGAACAACACAGGCAAAACATCTGGGTGATAAAATGGCCGATTTGGCAGCGGCGTCGGCAGACTCGTAGCCTGAGATGCCCACATGACCTGGAATCCAAACGAAGGAGACGCTGATGCCAGATGCACCAAGCGAGTGGAGCAGGTCATGAATGCGCTGTACGAGCGGGTGGTAACTATACAGCGCGTGAATACTCTGAAGGGCACTCAGAGAGTCAGAACAAAAACACAGCGCCGTAAGACGTGCCGCTGAATGTATAAAACACATTGATATATACTAAAAAGTTCGGCGGTATAAATCGAACATTGTTCAGGTAAACGAAAAGTAAAACTCTGTGCACCAAAAACAAAGGCACATCCTACTCTGCCACCAGTCTTAGACCCATCGGTATATATAAAATGACAGTCCCCGAACTGTGCCCGGAGTTCTAAAAAAGCGGATCTAAGTGCGGAAGCAGGGGTCGCATTTTTCAGCATTGACGTTAACCCAAGGTGACAGTGGGCCTCAGCGCGCGACCAAGGAGGAAAACGCGTTTCACCCCGAGGAAGGGCCGGCGCTGGCGTAACGTCTAAATGCCGAAGGAGCTGTCGAAATCGAACCCCCGGTGGGAGCAATGCAGAGGAGCTAATCAAATAGTGGCGATCAAACGACTCCTCGAAAAATAACTCGAAAGACGGGTGGTCAGGCAAGCTTGAGAGTCGACAAGCATAGTTGCTCAAAAGCATCTCACGCCGGAAGGACAGCGGAGGCTCTGCAGCTTCTGCGTACAGACTGGGTACAGGGCTAGTTGGAAAGGCCCCTGTAGCGACTCTTATGCCACGATGGTGAATGGCATTCAATCGACGTAACACAGATGGACGTGCCGAAGAATACACCCGTAATCAGGCTTGGATCGGACCAAAGAGCGATAAAGGCAAAGAAGGACGGTCCGATCGGCGCCCCAGGATGTGCCACTTAAAACACGTAAAATATTAAGAGAACGGTCACACTTTGCTTTTAAAAAGGAAACGTGAGAAGTCCAGCTCAGCTTCCGGTCAAAGACCAAGCCCAAAAATTTCACCTCGTTTGCAAATGGAAGGACCTCCGACCCAAGATGGAGAGAGGGCGGAGGGAAAGCCTTCCGGCGCCAGAAGTTGATGCAGACGGATTTCTCGGCGGAGAAATTAAAGCCGTTAGCGTTACTCCAGGCGTAGAAACGGTCGATACAGCTCTGGAGACGGCGTTGAGATAGACAGGTCCGTCGTGAAGTACAATAAATGGCAAAATCGTCAACTAGAAGGGACGATGAAATGCCAGCTGGAATACAATCAACAATGGGGTTGATAGCTATCGCAAAAAGTGTGTCACTGAGTACAGAGCCCTGCGGTACTCCGTTCTGTTGAATAAAACGACTAGATAAAACCGAGCCCACACGTACACCAAAGACGCGGTCCGTCATAAACTCCCGAAGAAATTTGGGAAGACGACCGCGGATATTCCATGCGTGAAGTGTACGTAAAATGCCGCCCCTCCAACAAGTGTCACAAGCTTTCTCCAGGTCAAAAAACACAGCCACGGTTTGACACTTTCTCAGAAATCCATTCATAATATGCGTCGACAGGGACACCAGATGGTCGACGGTAGAGCGATAGCGGCGAAACCCGCACTGAGCGTTCGCTAGAAGTTTCTGAGACTCAAGCCACCATGTCAACCGTCCGTTAATCATGCGCTCCATCACCTTGCAAACGCAACTGGTGAGGGAGTTAGGGCGGTAGCTGGAAGGAAGTTGGCGATCCTTCCCAGGCTTAAGTATAGGGACAATGGTGGCTTCGCGCCAAACGGAAGGAAAAAAGCCGTCTTGCCAAATACGGTTATAGACCTGTAAGAGAAAGAGTTTACTGTCGGCTGAAAGGTTCTTTAACATCAGGACATGAATGCCGTCCGGGCCAGAGGCGGAGTGCCTAGAGCAATGAAGAGCGTGCTCCAGCTCCCTCAGTGTGAAAAGTTCATTATAACACTCATTATTAGCAGACCGAAAATTAAAGGTGTCGGAATCCAGCCGGTCTTTGATACAGCGAAAGCCGGCGGAATAATGGTCTGAACTGGAAACCGCCTCAAAGGCAGCACCAAGAGTGTTAGCGATGGCAGCCGGATCCACTATGGTGGCATTGGAAACCTGAAGGGCAGAAAGAACACTATGCGACACTTTACCTGAGAAGCGATGAAGTTTATCCCAAACAACAGATGAAGGAGTAAAGCGATTAAAAGACTCGACAAAAATATTCCACGACGCCTTCTTGCTATCCTGAATAATGCGACGAACAATTGTTTAAAAGTCACCAAATTAGCAAGTGTAGGGTGTCGCCGAAACAACCTAAGTGCAGTTCTACGGGCACGAACGGCGTCCCGACAATCCTCGTTCCACCACGGAACAGGCGGTCGCCAAGGTTGAGAGGATGAACGGGGAATTGCACGTTCGGCGGCAGAGAAAATCGTAGACGTAAGGTGCTGCACTAGTTGGTTAATGTCTGCGAAGGGCTGATCGTCAAAATGCACGAGGCTGGAATACAAGCTCCAGTCGGCTTTTCTGAATATCCAGGTAGATACTCTGGAATGCTGGACGTGGTGAGATAGAAGAGAAACGACGCAGGGGTAATGGTCGCTGGAGTAGGTGTCAGCGACGACGTTCCACTGCAGACGACGAGCAAGCTGGAGTGAGCAAACGGCTAGGTCCAGGTGAGAGAATGTACCAGAAGAATCAGAAACAAAAGTAGGTTCACCGCTATTGAGGATGGAAAGATTGAGCTGATAAAAAATGTCGGACAGAAGGGTTCCCCTCGCACAAGCCCTTGGCGAACCCCACAGTGGGTGATGGGCATTAAAATCTCCCAACAGAAGAAATGGTGTTGGGAGAGCGAACAGGAGAGCTCGAATGTCCGCGGGAGCGAGGGGAGACGATGGAGGTGAATACACAGAGCAAACGGAAAAAACAAGCCGGGTAAGCGAAGGCGAACGGCAACAGCTTGCAAGTCGGATGTAAGTGTGATAGTTTGAAAGTGAACGTCGTTACGCGCCAAAATCATGACACCACCAAGAGCAGGAGTACTCTCCTCCGGTTCAAGATCGTAGCGAACCGGAGTGTACCCTAGGAGATCGAAAGGGTCGTGAGAGCGAAGCTTTGTCTCCTGCAAACACACGACCATAGGTGAATGGGAACGCAATAAAAGTTGCAGTTCCGCCCTATGCGATCGTACACCACGTACATTCCAGCTCAGGATAGCCATTAAGAAAAAGGGGATAAACTGTCTACTTAGAAGGGCGGCTTAAAATTACCTTTTGTATAACCTTTGGGCTCGGGCTTTTTGTATGGAGTTAGTCAGACTCCATAGCCTCCTCGAAGGTAGGGCCCACGCGCTCAGAGCCAGAAACCGATTCAAGCGCCGTGAATCGGTTCTGGGTGGCGATGGGTGAGGTGGCCGCTGAGCGCGGCTTGTCCAAGGAGCTTCCTGGGACTGCGAACTCCGAGGAGGAGAAGGTGAACTTTTATTACCGCGCGCACGCGGAGGGTCCTTCAAAAAATCTTCCCTACGAAGTTTCTGCTTGGGTTTCTTTTAAGCGGCTTGCGACTTCATGGACTTTGGACCAGGTTTATTCGGCTTGGTAACAGTAGCTTTAATGGACGGCCGGATGGTAGTGGCGGTTAATGCAGTCATGGTCCAGGTCTCAGTTTCGGCATCTACTCGTGGTACTGGCGAGGCAACAACAGAACTAAATGTGCCAGATCGCAGGAGTGAAGGTTGGCGCGCATGATAACGCTTCCGGGCTTCAGCAAAGGAGAGTTTTTCCTTCACCCGGATCTCCTGGATCGCCTTCTCGTCCAAGTACCGCGGACAGTCGGCAAACGACGCAGAATGAGATCCTTTACAATTAACGCAGACGGGGGCTGTTGAAAAGGTACCTTCGTGTGAGGGATGGCTACATGTTGCGCAGATGTTACCGGCACTCTTACATGAGACATGCGTATGCCCAAAACGTTGGCATTTAAAACAACGCAGAGGTCTAGGAATATAAGGCCTCACAGAAATCCGTTCGTAACCTGCGGAAATGCTCGTGGGCAGATCGACGCCATCAAATGTTATAAAAGGGTACGAGTGGTTACCAATACTCCGTCGCGTTTGGCCTGCACTCTATGCACTGTCACCTTTTGGTCTGAAAGATAATCTACGAGTTCATCGTCCGACATACCATCGAGGCTATGGGTGGTAATGACGCCACGACAGGAATTCAATGTGCGGTGCTTCTCCACACGGATGGGATAGCGCGCAACAAGGTCTTACTTTGCTGATCGGACTTCGTTTGTGCTAATAAGGAACCGTTCTGTAGACGAGTGCAGGACTGAACCGCACCAGCAATAGCATCAATGCCTTCTGAATGATGAAAGGGTTCACCTTCTCAAAACTTTGTCCTTCTTCGGTTCGTGAAATGACCAAGTAACAACCAGTTGTCGGTGGTGTCACTTCTGTTACGTAAAGTTTTCGGCGCTTGTTTGTATTAATGGAGAAAGTGTGCTCCATAGCGAAATAAATCCTCCACCATTGCAACCGTCTCCGACCTCTGACTTCCCGGGCGTTACCCCGGCTTGGGTGAGTGGCCTATCTATACCTAGCTCACCCCAGGGCCACTCCTCCCAGAACATAGACAGAGGGACCCAATGGCCGTAGGAAGTCAGCAGCTCATGCAATGGCCCCCCGCGGGACTGCAGTTGAACAGCGGATACGAACACAAACCCGACGTGACGACCCCGGGTGGTGGGGATGACGCCATTACCCACTCACCCAGCTGTACACCCAGTGCGCGGGTATCCGTCAGGCTGTGTCCACGGAGGATTAAAATAAAAGGTTAAAAGAAACTAAAACTGTGTGGGCGTTTCGCACTCAAGGTAGGCCGGCGAAGAAGTAAAAGAGATGTGTAAATGAATGGGCGTGGGTCGAAATGTGCATAAATAGAAGAGAAGAAAGAAGCGATGGCGAGGGGCGACATGGAATGAAGTGCACAGAACGCACGAGAGCCTACCTTGAGTCCCCCGGTCACGAGAACGAACCCACCTCGACCGGACGGGGATGAATGGGTGAAAATGTCTATGAATGGCTCTGGTACCCCGGGTGTGCCTAACCCGTACTCACAAAAGGTGAGCCCCTGGGGGGTATGTATATTTAGTCAATCTTGAACTTTGCCAGAGTAAATGCCTTGAACGTAACCCAGAGTATCAAATATTATTTTCCATTGTGTTACTGATACCTACTGTTCCATGGAATTCCAGTGCAAAAGAGATAATGAAATTATATATTTCTGTAACAGTTATTTCCTGGTGCTCCGCATTTTTCATTTTTATATTTTACCAGTATTCAGCCATTGTAATCTTACAGGAGAATTGAATTCCAAAATCTATATCTTGGAAAGTAAAAATGAGTTTTCAAATAACGATCATGGGTGGCTTGAAAACTCGATTCTGAAAATCATCATTTCAATTTATGTTCACTATGGACAGTGCAGTGGTCACAATGTTCACTTTATGGGGCAATCAACAACAGATCAAGTCAAGATGTTTTTTTAGGATAATAAAGATTAACTAACAGTTGTAAGCAATTGCTATCAATACATAATGATGCTGCAAATCTGAAATTTATAGCAAGCAGTTATAATACATTGATGCTCGACGTAACTACGCAGAATAATTGGCTATTGTAAAATAGTACAGGCTCACTCGGACTGCTTCAGCCTTAATTGAGGTAGAAGTGGCGAATGTGCCCTTATGAACATGTGAAGTTCTACATAAAGGGTACAAATACAATCTTGTCCTTATGGAAAGGCGAAGTCCTACTCAAAGGGTAGCAAAGTTCATCTTTATCTGCAAATGTTAGTTATTCCTATTTCATACGAGTTGTTTGAGAACATCATTTTATTCCAAATGCAGTAGGAAATGAAGAGAGATTGTGCGCCAGCACGAAACGTAAATCGATTGTATGAACAATGTGCTCTAAATGCTATGTTAGATTATGCGGTGATTGTTTCATCCCATTCCATTCCTACTAACTAACTCTCCGCTGAGTCTGGAAGGAAAATATGAGAGTAAAATGAGTATATTGGGCGTAAAATAAAATAATATAAGCTTGATGCAAAAACACTATGTGCGCAAGTTAATATCACGTGATAGTTTGTGATGTCAAAACCACCGATATCAACGTAAGTTGAAGTAAATTATATTTAGGAGTTGAATAAATAAGATGTTTAGCAACCAAATGGCTTTCTCTGAGTGCTATTCTAAAAATTACTATACTTGAATTTAATCATACGAATACTTTCCAGGAATCTTTTTCAATATATTATTATAAGCAAAAACCAACATAGATAATGTGAGGTTGACAGTCTACAGTTAAAAAGCTAGTCAAATATGCAATTCTTGATATTTGATACTCCTCGTATAGGATAATGAGGAACAAACGAATGGGTACTATACTTTATAAAGTGTATTGCTTAAAACATTGGAAAATTGAACGAAACAGATGAAAATATGTGGGAAACAGCTGGCACAAAGGACTTAACTATTTGACCCAAATGACATACTTTAATTAATTCTAAATTTATTTTTCTATAACAGCTCTTTGTCTCTTTATTATTACCCAGTCTATTGGACTTGAGAGAATTTCAGAGCCTAATGAAGAAGCCTCTAGATATATTTTAATTAAAACCACATAAGCAATTTTAAAAAGAAAAAAATAATGGAAATATTCTATATAAAAGGTTGTTTGGATGGAGGAAATTACTTTGAAAAGCTTCACTTCCATCTTTGAAGGATGCTAGAAATAAATACGAAGGTTCCTATTCATCAGACTTTTCGTTTATAGGTAATGTTATTTTCTCTCTTTCTCTCTCTCTGTCTCTCTCTCTCTCTCTCACACACTCTCTCTCTCGCACGCTCACTCACTCCAACATGCCCACAATCACGCACACACTCTCTCTCTGAAGTATTCTTATCTGCTATTATTAATTTTACCCTTCTCTTTGGATGGTATTCCCGTCTGGCTATAGTACTCCACAAATCTAAAGGAACAATAATGATTGATAATTTGAGGTCTCGAAACTCAACTAGGTACCATGATATAGTTTTCGACAAAAAATTAAGCAAAGTCAGCATTATGTTGACACCTATATAGGTAATTTATTTTTGATCCCAGGGTTCCACAAATATTCTGAAATTCCCTAAACCCTTTACTTGTTTTAAAAAAGGTCAATTTTCAGATGCGTTTCTTAATCAAAGGATTGCCTAATTGTATGTATGATAAAACTAATAATGAAACATTGCATGTGTAAAACTTTGAAAAAATTTCAACATATTTTAAAGTTGGTTCAAAGAAGTATAAAATTAAGTATAGTTTATAGAGAAAACCTCCAAAATATTGCGTTTTTTATGTTACACCCGGAAATATTCGTAATAAGCTGTATTATTGCTACAGTATTATTTTCACCGCAAAAAGAGAACATTGAAGTTCTATGTATATGCGCACTAACTACCTTGTCTTTTTTGTTTCCCTGTCCTTTTTCACCTGCCTTCATCCATTTGATTAACTGTAATATGATGGGCGAAACACATAGGTTAGTAAAAACCCATACGTCCATCTTAAGGTCACTACTTGATGCTTACTTTGCTATATTATTTCTGACTAACAAAGCGGTACGGAATGACATGTTTCAACAAATCATGTCTGCTTATCCCTACAATTGTCATCTCCTTAGCATTTGTTGTTTATCACTTTTTAGTAGTTGTTATCTCGTTTATTTAGTTAGGATATATAGCTTCTGCTGTTTGAGATTGTGGATAGGTATGTCATGTTTGAATGAAAGCGAAATGGTACAAATAAAACCTTCTTGATGAGTAATAATTCATAGTGTTCAATGATCATTGTATAGTTGCACAAATGGTAACAAAAGAAAAACTCATTATAACACCCACGGTACAGCCATCTAATGAAACATTTATTAAGATGATATGGTAAAATAATAGCTACATTTTCAAAGCAGTTTAGTGTTTTATTGAGTCAATTAATATTTTACTGTATTTAGTTCTTCTGGTCTGTATATACTTTCCCCTAATTGTGAAATAGACAATTAAGTGTAAATGTTTTTTTATTTTCTCTAGATATAACAAAATCCTTAGTGAGTTTCCCGTTGATAAAATGTTAATGATTCAATATATTCATACAGGTATCTTCAGAAATGTCGGTGCCCGCTGAGAACACAGATGGAGACATTGCCTCAAATCAGGCAAATATCAGCCGCTGTGGAGTATCAGGTGATCTGAGCCCTCCAAACATTCCACCCTTTAAATCTTCAGGATCCCAGAAATGTCCGGCTAATGCAACGGTTTCTGCAGCTCCTGAACAAGCAATAGCCCCATTTCCATTTGTATCTCAACAGATAAAAGCTGCAAATGGGGGAGAACATCTGGAACCCCAGCAGATAAATTGTGGAATTGGAGGAACACAAGCAGAACCCCAACAGCAACATTCTGGAAATAAGCGACCACATGTGGAACCTCAACAGCACAAATCTGGGAATGGGGAGCAGATTATGAGCATTTTTTTCAAAAATCTGCAAATGGGGGACCACTTGTTGAACATCCACAGAAAAAATGTGGAAACGGGGGAGGTCATGTTTAAACTCCGCAAAAATCCGGAAATAGAAGCTGATATGTTCTACATCTGCAAGAAAAATCTGGAAATGGGGTGGCAAATCTTGAACCTCCATTGCAAAACTCTGGAAATGGGGTCCCAGATTTTGACCCTCTACAACAAACACGCTAGGCGTGAGCACCTGTTGAACCTCAGAAGCAAAAATCTGGAAATGGATCACATGTGTAACATCAATTGCAAAAATATGGAAATAGGGGAGCACGTATTGTATCTCAAACGAAAAAATCTGGAAATGGGGGATGACATGTTGAACCTTAACAGGAAATATATGAAAACAGGGGAGCTTATGATGAATATCAAGCGCAGAAATATGGAAATAGGGGAGTACATGTTGAACCTCCACAAAAAAAATCTGAAAATAGGTCATTACGTGTTGAACCTCAACAAAAAAACTATGGAAATGGGGGACCAGATGTTGAATCTCAACAGCAATCATCTGGGAGTGGGGCAGCACCTGTTGAAACTCCACAAAAAACATGTGGAAATAGGGGACCAGTTGTTGAACTCTACCAGCAAAAATCTGGAAGTGGGGGAGGATATGCTGAAGATAAAAGCAAAAATTATGCAAAAGGGGGAGTACACGTTGGACCTCTACAACAAAAAATGTGGAAATGGAGGAGCACTTGTTGGATCTGCTTCGTCAACTGGATGATTATTTTCCAAGGAAAAGGATTCCATTTTCGGGCAACAGTCGTAATATAAAATCAGGTAAGTAGCCACAGCATGATCTACAACAGATATTTTTTTAACTTTCTGTTGGCAAAAATTACAAAAATTTTGCAGAAATATGATAAGAAATATTCTTTCACATAGCTTAAACATTAGGGTACAGTGAAACCTATGTCTGTATCCAAGGAAAATTCGATATTCATTCCCAAAAATTCAAGCCAATATAAAAACTCTGAAATATTCTTAAAATCTCCAGTTAGCTTACACGTACGTTAGTATAGATACAGGCTGCAATTAAAAGGCATTACTATGTTGCCATCATTAATATAAGTATACCATCTCCAATATATGATAAATTTCTGTGTCACCTATGTTAGATTTCTCTTCAGAGGAAACGAAAGTAATATCTTGGCATTATTAAATTATAATGATCCGTATACTTTGAAATTGTAAAACCATCGTTTTATTTGATGGCTGACCGCAGCCAGCAGCGGGTAATGTTTCAAGCTATGAGATAATAGGCTGGTACAGAGAGAACCAAAAATTATGAACCGGCTGCGCGGTGTTTTTCCTGTCCACGTCCTCGGCACTGATTGCCGTTTGCGGCTATCATAGAAAGCCGCGGATGAAGCCATACATTTTTGAAACTCCTTTTAGAGACTTTACTTACCAACTTTATGAAAGGAGATACTGGAACTGGCCACCGTCGTTGTCCACACATTTTTGGCACCTCTTTAGGAAACTATACATCACTCGCCGTAGTTCAAGTTAAGAAACGCTGGCAATTTCCTGGCGGGTATTTTGTTTTAATTCTTCCAGTGTGTGTGGGTTTGTCTTGTACACTTTATGTTTTAAGTCACCCCAGAGAGAGAAATCGCAATGGCTTAGGTCGGGGGACCGAGGGGGCCACAAATCTCTACTAATAATTCTGTCCTCAAACACACTTGCAATTGTTCTCATCAAAATATTGGCCTATGAGCTGTTGCAGAGTCTTGTTTGAAAAAAGACAAAATCACGCTCCCTGTATGTTATTCTCTAAAAAGGGGGGGGGAAAGAATTGTATTCACCTATGTACTGACGGCAACTGTTGATTGGGTAAACATTCGCCCTATAACTCTTTCTCCGATCATGGCGCATCATAGACCAATTTTTTCGTCATGAGCAATATTAGTTTTGTCATTAACGATTATTTTGTGTACACCTTTATCCATGAAGTTGGAACCAAGCCGCGTCCACTAAAATATTGAATGTGGGTCCATTTCGCCATTGTGTACACTATTGAGACTCCACTCACAAAATGTGCGTCTAATTACAGGAACACCTGGTTGAAGAGCATGTGCCACAGTTATTTTATATCATTTTAACTTCTGCAATTTGGTTGCTCTTCGCGCAGAGCCATAAGAAAAGCCTGTCTGTCGTGAAAGACGCCTAAGTGATCTTTGGGGGGGGGGGGTAGGAATTCTCCAAACGATGACCGATGTCGTCTAATGTTTCTTCGGTAAGGACCGTACACCGTCTTTAAGATTTCTTAGACTGAACACTTCCTGGGGCCTGAACCTTATTGTAAAGTTAATGGATATGTTTTATGGCCTGAAACTTTTACACATGGAAATCTTTCTGCAAATCGTACTTTTACTTGGCGAGCTGACTGAGTTAACACATACGAATGATAAATAACTACACGCCGTGCAGTAGAAAACATGTACCGAGTCATTGACGCAGCCACGCTACGTCCTCCAACAACTGAAGCAATACCTTTGCCTCACGATTGCTGCGTTTCTCCTCCTAGTTGTTTTTTTATACTTTGCCACGGCTGCTCGAGCATGAGATCTTAATCACTGGGTATGCGTGAGTGTATGTACATAGCCTCATCAATCGTCGCCGCCCAGCAATGAGCTGCTCCACCTGGGGGTACGAGCAACCCGGCGGAGGGCGATGGACTTTTTCGGGCGTAAAAATTCTTAGCACGGCTTGCTTCGGAAGGGAACTAAAGCCGCTGGTCCCGTGTCGTAGATTTACGGCACGTAAAAGAACCTCAAGCCTGATAACAGGCCTCTGAGCAAAATTACCGGTGTTTCACGCCCAATATAGAATGGGACGCTAAGAACCATAGTAGTTAAAGAGCATCCAAGAATAAAACTCAATTTCAATTTCCAGGTTTGATCCCGACGATCGCCCACTCCACTCGCGGGTTTTCCGAAGTTTCCCCGGTCGGCAGGCGAATGCTGGGTGGTTCATCCTTTAACACGACTTTCCTGCTTCTCATTTCCTGTACTTATCATCTTCCTTGCGTCTGTTTCAGGGTTGTATGAATCGACGGGTTACGGCTGGGCGGTAGCTGTGCGTTCTGTAGAGGTTTCTTCTCTGGCATGGTTGCAAGCAGTGATAATGTATCAAATAACCATAAGTTATATAGAGCCAGTTGCAAAAATTCAATGTCATAACCGGGATTTAAACATGGTTCTTCAGCTTTCCCTGTGTTTGCTCTAACCATTGAGCTACTATGACAACATGCCAGTACGACATTAGTAGCTCAATGGTTAGAGCAACCGCACGGAAAGCGGGAGAACCGTATTCAAATTCCGGCTATGACATTGAATTTTACAGCTCGCTCTATATCACATTCCCAAGCCAGTCAGGCCGTTAAAACTATAATTAATAAATTTTATTAATTGTACATAATAAAGTAATGATGTAATCATAGGTTGTTCGTGGAACATGTTTAAAGAGGGCTGTTCTATTGACTTTAGCATCAGAAGTAATAAGCAGTTCAGATCCACAATATACCCATTTACAGCTAATTCTTTCTTCTGTAGCAGGTCAACCTTCAGAATATGTCATATTAAGAAATGTGGAGAACCAGCTTTCTAAGGAAAGCAAAAACCATGATGCAAGCTGCCATTCGTCTCAAGGTCACCAATTAATCAGCAACTACAACTGCATGCCATGGACTAGGACCAAGAGTCTCCGGCTTCATGAGCACAAATTCTACGACTGTGCTACCCAAATGGAGGTTCCTAAATATCCTTTGAACACTTTTCATCTATTTCATATAATCTATTGAAAACCATATACATTTTAGTAGTGCTTCATTCAGACGCACTAAACTGCAAAAAACGAGTTTCATTTTTCAATTATGTAACCACATTAATGTGTTCAATATTAGCTATAAAATCTCATGATAAATACAGTGATGCCTTTCTACTAAAATATTACTGTACGATATTGAGATATATTTCTGTATTGAAAATTATTAAATACAAAAGTGTTTAAAAATCCACTTGTATTTTATCAATTACATATAGTAATAATCCTTTACCAGAGCACAGGCTCACACCATTCTGATAAAAGTGAACTTATCTGTGTAGCAAATGAAACTATATGGCGATATATTTTTTTATAAATGTTTTAGTTTAAAAGATATTGTCCTTATCATAGTATTATTTTCCTGGATTACTGCATAATCTAATGCTAATAATATTAGAAATATCGGATATCTGTGGATGCGTCTTAAAGTGCATGTGCGAGTCTTTCTGTGCACATATGTCGCGCGCGTGTGTATGTATGCAGAGTGAACTAAAAAATAACTAAACTAATTTTAATAATTTTATCATAAATGAAAAATATTCTTCATCCTGAGATACAGAGGTTACATTTTTTTCAAAATTTTTAAAATTGGGTAGTTTTGTGATTTTTCTCATTCTTGTCACTAAATTTCAGTACCATTTTTTTAATAATACTAGCATAAATTGAGGTAGTAATATTGCCCAGCTATGGCAATAATCTTAGGAATCGAATTATTATAGGTAATAAAACTTCAGTAAACGTTTTAAATAAAAGTCACATGGTATAGGAAAAAGCCAATAAGATGCCTGTAATAAGATAACGCGAAAATAGACGTTTAGAAAGGCGTGAAATTGTAGCCAATAGTAATAATAAAGTGGTGTGACGTAGATAGTTTAACTTTTACTATACGAAGCCGAAAAAAGTAACGTCGGGTCACTTTTTCCCAGTTTCTTGTATCATACGTAGCATTCGCGAAATTAACTGTCGCATCGAAAGTTCTTTTAATCGCCAACAAGTGTAGTTTACAAGGGTGATGGCTTTCAGGGAATGTACTGTGTGTGTCAAGTGTTTAAAGGCAGATATTTATCGAGTACATACAGTACTAGAGTGTGGAACTAGATGAACAGTATATAAACAGGATCGCTGACAAATTGATCATGAACAATAGCAAGCATTGGATGTGATAAAATTATGAATTAAACTATTATTATTTGTTGTCCTTCCGGTAGCATAACCTGGGATCATCGTGCCACGCACACGCACCAATAATAATCATGGTCCAACGATTCCAGCAACTACATTATGTTCATACAGTTCAGAGAGCAAACACTGTGAAAGGGGATAAAAAACACACGTACGCACACACACAAAATAAATATTAAACAAGAATTTTACATAAAATATAATTCACCAAGAAAGATGTTAGAATATTTAGCAACCAAGAATTGTACAAAAGGAGATTGTAACTTAGATAAGTAAGGAACGGGCGAGCTAGCTAATTCCAGGTAAAGGATAATTCTGGGTAGAGACCACCTTTCACCAATCTAATTAGCAGGGAACTACGAAAGGAAAGAGACAGAGATATTGGATCTGCTTCCGGACGCGTCACTAGAACACATATGCAAAATCTTTTGGAGCAGAATATTCTCATACATAATAAGGTAACGCGGTCTGAGGGCCAATTTACAAACGTTGTTACATTTTGAGGCGCTGAGGTAAGCGTCACTAAGCTTAGTATAAAAAGGGGAAGAAAGCCCCAGATTTTCACTTTCTTATAGAATCTCGTCGACACACAGTGTTACTCTCTGGGTGAAAAATGCACGTGTTGGGGTGGGAAGACGTGTGCAGTTAGATTAGACTCCTAATTTATTATAATGGTGGGAATTGGTATAATGGGAAAAGCTAGCCGCCCATAAATATTTATTGGATAATAAACCACAGGGAGATGCAGTGTATTTTAATTTTCCTCACCTATGAAAAACCTAAGACCGTTGAAATTAGCAAGATAGGTAATGACTAGGATGGAGAATACAGCAGCCGACGAGCAGCAATAGCCGGAGACAAGAACACTGCAGCAGAGGGCATTAACCAGAGGAACAACGTTTTCCTGCTACAAATGATTCACAACGATTTCCCGCTACAACTGAATTATCGGCAAATGATCCGTCTTATAGTTCTGAATTGTCAAATCAGATAACATTGCCACAAGATTTCATTGCTTTTTTCTGAAATCTTGTTAGTCTGTTTTTCAAATCAAACATAACTGTTCCCTAGATCCAAAACCTTCAGTGTTTCTTATAGTTGCTCTTAAAATACTTACTTGCTTTAATTTAGGGGTACTAATTTTTTCCGAAATAATTTGGGCCACTTTGTGCCCCCGTTGTAGCTTAAAATACTTATTAAGATGATTATTAAATACAATACTTACTACATTTCTCATCTCCACCAATGGATAAGAAATTAAACCGTGCTGATCGTGATCTTCCGACAATTCTTCCGCAGTAACCAACAGGAATTTCAACAGCTATGTCAGTTCTCACTGTCTTAACACTGTTTTTAATGTATATGTGAATGTAGAATACAAGTGTAACCCAGCACTGCATGGAGTTGCACGAGACGGTGTGAACGCTTTTCCTGTAAGTTTAGTAAAATACAATATCGGTGCCATTTTCTGAAAAGAACACAATTTTTACAAAGACAAATTATAAATTCCTGCAGTTGATGTTCCAAGGTATGTAAGTTTGACAATTAGCGTCCCATTATTTATTTTCTCAACGTGTAAATCAGAAAATGCATGTGTATATTTTCTAGGAAAATATGCAATGACAGCTACATCTTTGTCATTTTCTTTTAATGTCAGCAATACATTACTTCCGTACTTCGTTTAAAACGTTTTCAGATTTAATTGTTGCATATTGAAAGTTAAGTTTCAAGTCCTTTATGCTAATTAACTTCTGGTTACCAAGCATTTAAAATTTCTTTGCTAGCTCCATTATCTGCATGGACCGGTTTGTTTGAATATTTTGTTTTAAATCTAAGAATAATGCAATTACAAATACTGAACAAGTTATGCTTACCTAGACAACTCCGGCCGATGGTTTCTGCTCGTGGTTTTTATCTAGGCGTATTCGACTACATCCTTTAGTCAGACCTGCCCTTGAAATTATCTATTAGAAAGGCGTGTCTTTGCTATAAAAAACGCAATACTGCAAGGAAAATCATCAACCTTTTACGTGTTGCAAGAGAGCTTTCAACGCAGGGTTATCCACAATGCAAGTAAAGGTTTTAAATATATTAACTAATTATACCTACACATATCCTCGTTATCTTATCAAAATAAATCCCTTCCAGAAAATCAAAATCCTGTAAATTATTTTGAAAATTCTTTACTACAATTAATAAATAAACCATTAGAAAAAATTATCCTGGTAGATTTTTTAATTGAACATGACTATGAAGAGGTACACCCCCCTTTACCCCACTTTTTGGTACCGCACAGGTCAATTTGACCTTCAGGTTTTGGACTTCGTTTTAACAAAAAAAAAAAAAAAATGCGGTAATCTCTCAAATTTTCAATGTCTATCATAGCCTGGACTCCGACCATCTTCCAGAGCATTTCGAAATCTGTGATGCCATCACACCTCAGGCGCCCAGATCTGCAAAACGCGCAGAAATAAATTGGGATAAATACACAGTCGAAATGCACAAGATGGCGCAGCCCAGGCTATCATACGGCAGCGAAGCGGAAATTGACGCCGCCATAGAAAACTTTACCGTCTCACTACACACAGGCAAGCGAAGCCCTACCGCATAGTCCTCAAGCCCACCCAGCTTCTGCACGTACCCCGAGGTGGAGCAACTCATTGCCAGGCGGCGCGCCTGATGAGGCTCTGGAGGCAAACCCGCCAGCCCGAGGACAAAATGCTAGCAAATTGACTACGCAACACCATTCGGCAACAAATTAGATTAAACAAAATTGAACAGTGGGAAAACAAAATGCTGAATACCACCCATTCGGACAATTCTTTGTGGAAATTATTAAGGGCATTTAACACCTCCACAATCGTTAACACTGGCACTGAGGCACTCCACACTCACCTCGGCCTGCACCTTTCCTCCGAGGAGAAAGCCGAGCTGTTTGCGGTTGTCTAGAAGACGGATTTACCGAGCACACCAACCCAACACAAGAGCAAGAAGTGCAAACCTGGGTACAAGCTTGGGTGGCGCGGAATCACGAGCAACCGCTAACACACATCACACCTGAGGAAGTTTTCAAACACATTAAGCAGCTGCCTAATGGGAAAGCCGCCGGCCTGGACAGGGTGACTAATGAAGAGTTAAAACACCTCCCGAGAAATGCCCTGGTACACATTACAAAGATTTCCAATGCCTGCCTGAGAAGCAGTTACTTCCCCAAAACTTGGAAACGAGCCAAGGTTATTATGCTCCCAAAGCCAGGGAAAAGTACCAGGCACCATCAAAATTACAGGCCCAATAGTCTTCTGTCCAACATTGGAAAATTGTTCGCAAGACTTTTACTTTTTCGGCTGAAAAAACAAATCTCAGAGCTACTTGAAATTTGTAATGCTCAATTTGGAATTAGGAAAGGTCATTTCACTGATTTACAACTATTACGTCTTGTTGATGACGTTACCGAACAATTCAACAATGGGGCTTCAAAGTTGGTTTTATTTTTGGACGTAGAAGCCGCATTCGATCGCTGCTGGCACGATGGCCTGATCTACAAACTGCACCGCAACTTTCCCGGCCTCCAAAATTACCTGTACTTGATTTACAGCTTTTTAGAAAACCGGCGCTTCTACGTCCAGGTGGGTCGCTCTTCATCACGTGAGCGAGCTATGCGGGCAGGCGTACTACAAGGGGCAATCATCTCACCCCTCCTTTACATCTTTTCACAAACGACTTCCTTGTGGACGCCCGATACACGGTCGCCATGTACGCTGAGGACACTGCAATTTACAATCACCATCAAAATCCACGTTTTGGCCTCCTAGAGATGCAGCGGTACACTGACCGCTTCTTTTCATGACTCCCTGAATGGGAAATCTAAATTAATGCACACAATTGCCAGCTCATTTATTTTTCAAAGATGCTGAACCTTCCGGCTATGGACCTCACGGTCGGTGATCAAATTTTGCAATGTCGACAGCAAGTGAAGTACTTATGAGTCACGTTAGATAGGCGACTCTCCTGGAATGCCCACCTCACTGATACAGCCAACAGAGGGCGGCAACGCTTGAAGATGTGCGCCCCCGTCCTCAGAAATAAGAGTTCAAGACCCGCTCCAAGCTCATTTTGTACAATTTTTTATCCTCTCTGTCATGCTTTACGCATGTGTGGCCTGGGCTAATGCATCCCAAACAATGTTAAAAAAGCTCCAAACAATACAAAACCTAGCACTTCGGAAAATACTCCGACCCCCAATCCTTACCTCTAACCAGCAAATTCACAACGAACTCTGCACGCCATATATCACAGAATCGTTGCAAAAACGAGCCACCACCACGTGGGCGCGCATACGACAATATACAAACACTCTAATCTCAAAAATCGGCAGCGGCGAACCAAATCATCGAAAGAATAAAAATCAAAGTCTTTTAAACACACTGAACCGCCGCTCGACGCTTTTCGCGCCCACCCCACATTGGCTCGCGGACACGCAAAACCTACAGGAAGGGCCGCAACCTCCGAACGAATCAAGGAGGCACTGACCATCGGGCAACCAGCGGCTACTGAACAGTGTAAGTAGTGTAAATAGTGCGGGCGAATGCAGTGGCGTGTGTTTGTGTGTGTGTGTGTGTGTGTGTGTGAAGGAGAGTGGAGAGACTTTTGGAGTTATTCCCAGAAAATTCGAGATATACATTTCATTTGTCATAAAAATATCTTAAAAATAAATATATATTTATTAAATATTTTAATCAAAATCATTAGAGCCATTTTTGAGAAAATTAAAATTTTCGAAAAATGTTCAATGTAAAGGGTAATCTGGGGTGGGGGGATTTTCTTGAAAACCTTCGTGTCGTATCTCTTGAAGATACTGAACCTGAATACCAAGTTTGGTGTTTAACCGACTGTTCTTTTCTGAGTTATGTTGTTCACAGACTCACACACACACACACACACACACGGACATGTTACCAAAAATCCTTTTTTTGGATTCAGGGGGTCTCAAGACATATATTTCCGGTGAAATCTCGGTATCGAATTTTTGGGTGGAATACAATACTTCCCCTACTTACTATACGTAGTAGAGAAAGTAAAAATTAAATGATCCTAAAATGACCACCATAACGTCCTCCAAACAAAACACGACCAATGGTATTATTTTCCCCATAATATCAAGCAAACTTTATCAAGACTTTTCTTTCTACAACGCTTAGTTTTGGAGATATTGCACAGTAGTAGGTTATTTAGGAGAGAGCTGGCGCAGTTTTTTGGGCATATATGGGAAAGGATAGGGAAAACGAGGCTGGATGGGGCGGTTCAAGGAGGAAAATGGGTTTATATGGGAGAGATAGGGAATACGACGACCGATACTACGCTAGACAAGGTTGAAGGAGGGAAATACGTTTATATGGAAGAGATAGTAGAGAGGTGTTAGACTAGACAGAGGTCGAGGAGTAGAGTATGGTTTATGTGAAAGGTATAGGAAAACGAGGCGGGTGTTAGGCTAGACAGAGATTGTTGAGTAGAGTGTGGTTTATATAAGAGGTATAGGAAAACGAGGAGAGGTGTTAGGCCAGACAGAAGTCGAGGAGTAGAGTATGGGTTATATAAGAGGTATAGGAAAACGAGGAGAGGTATTAGGCTAAGGAGGTTGAGTATGCGTGTATAAGGAGAGACGAGTAAGCGTAGAGATCCTATAATAGGATAGACAGGTGTTAAAGGTAGAATGTGTGTTATATGAGCGGTATAGGAAACCAAAGAGAGATACTCAGCTAGACAGGGGGGCAGGAGGAGAATGCGATTTATTGGAGGTAGGGATACGAGGGGAAATGCTAGGCCAGACAGATGTTGAGTAGTAGATTATGTGTTTATGGGGGGAAGATAGGGAAGATGCTAAACTAGAAAGAGGCTGAGAGTATAGTATGCGTTTGTATGTATGAGAGGTATAGGAACGGGAGGAGAAGTGTTAGGCTAGACAGAGATTGAGGAGTGGAGTGTGGTTTATATGAGAGGTATAGGAAAACGAGGAGAGGTGTTAGGCTAGACAGAGGTCGAGGAGCAGAGTATGGTTTATATGAGAGGCATAGGAAAACGAGAGAGGTGTTAGGCTAGACAGAGCTAGAGGCGTAGAGTATGGTTTATATGAGAGGTATAGGAACAGGAGGAGAGGTGTTAGGCTAGACAGATACTAAAGGAGTAGTAATATGGGTTTATATACAGGAGAGATAGGGAATAGGAGGTGCTAGACCTTGAAAGCGACTTTAGGCGAGAACTTCGTGGAAATATGTTTCATGTCAATGTTAGAACGCTAATTCTAGACATGCCCATCACGTAACCTATTCAGGGAAAAGGTGACTCGCTCAGGGGAAAAAGGTGACTCACAAAGGGAAAAAGGTGACCCATAAAGGGAAAAAGGTGACCCACAAAGGGAAAAAGGTGACCCATAAAGGCAAAAAGGTGACCAGCAAAGGGAAAAAGGTGACCCACAAAAGGAAAAAGGTGACCCACAAAGGGAAAAAGGTGACCCATAAAGGGAAAAAGGTGACCCACAAAGGGAAAAAGGTGAGCCATAAAGTAAAAAAAGAAGGGAAAAAGGTGACCCACAAAGGGAAAAGGTGACCCTCTCACGGGAAAAGCTAACCCACTCACACTAACAGGTAAGTAATTCAGTTAGTATCACAGGGTAGGACAGATCCCGGGAAGCGGATATAGCATAGTTCCGTATGAATTTACAGGTAACTCAGAGAGTATCGTAGGTATTTAGGATAATTCAAGTAACGTAGGTGTTTAGAGTCACTCAGCTAGTATCACAGGAGGCTAGTTTCCAGGGGCAGAACGTATCATAGCTGCATATTTTTCACAGGCAATTCAGCTAGTATCGGGGGCATTTAAGCTACTTCAGCTAGTATTACAAGAGGCTGACTGAATCATAGCAGTGTATGATTTCACAGGTAATTCAGTTAGTATCGTAGTTATTTAGGCTAATTCATCTAGTATCACAGGAGGATAGATTCCAGGGGTTGGGTATAGCATAGTTTCGTATTTCACAGGTAATTCAGGTAGTATCGTAGGTATTTAGCATAATTCAAGTATCATAGGTGTTTAGAGTAATTAAACTAGCATTACAGGAGGGTAGGTTCCAGGGGTCGGTTATAACGTAGTTTCGTATTTCACAGATAATTCAGGTAATATCGTAAGTATTTGGGTAATCAGCATAGTTTCACAGATACTCGTGATAATTTCGATCAGAGATTTGTATCACAGCTATTTAAGGTAAATGCAGGTGATTCAGGTTGTATCAATGGTATTCGAGTCATTTTAACAGGTAATTCATCTAATATCATTGATATTTAGGGCAAACCAGATAGTATCACAGCTGCTAGTGCTAATTTAGAGCAGGAATTCGTATCAGAGCTAGTTAAGGTAATTTCACATGATTCGGGTAGTATCACAGGTACTTAAGTCATTTTAACAGGTAATTCAACTAGTATCACAGGTACTCATGGTAATATAGAGAGTAATTAGATTATAAACATTTCATATCCAACGTTACAACAATTTATATACCTTTTTCTAAATCTTACAAACTTATTATATGTTAAACAGTTATTGTACGATGCGGTGAGGGATAAACTGCATATTGGTTCACAAACTGAAAAGCTTTGCGTCAACATACCTTTATTTTAGTTCGTTGTAGGTGTCTAGCACTAGGATTGCTCCTAATGGCAGGGTTACCACCTTCCCTTCCATCTTCTTCTTTCTTCATCAGGCGTCTGCTAGTTGCATACACAGCACACGGATAAACTTCATTTTTAAGATTGTAGACTCACGAGAAAATCTTCATCTTCGACTTACATTCTCTTAAGCACTGTTTGTAATACTGTAATGTCCATACGCATAGGTAGTTATTCCATCCTCAGCAATAATTCGTTTATCATCAAAGGGATTCAATGTAATTTTATTCACTTGCACTGTGGTAACAGCATGCTTTCGTGATAGGATTAGATTCATGGGCGTTCTGATGATTTCACAGGTTTTAAGACAGTCTGTATAGCTGTCAAACGAAATGTACTGCTTAATAGCGCTACGTGTTATACCTTTAATCTTTTTTATCATTGAGCCTTGAATATCTAAGGCATACATCTTAGGACGTAGTCCAACAAAGCGTGGGATGATTTTACTATTAGACATCAGCTAGGAGTAGTACATCTGAGGTTAAGTAGAGATCACTGTACTCTCCCAGGTTTCTCACATTAAACAGCTCCCATACATTTCTAGCATGATCGTAGTCAGTATCAGTAATTTCTTCTTCATTTAATCTATTGTAGGAGTCCTTAGGAGGCAAGCAGGTTTCGTTCAGGGCATCCCATGACGTAACAAAATCATATGGAAATACACCCTTACGGGTCATCCACTTCAATTTGTCTTCTCCAAAGTACTTTAGTGTTTCAGGATATGAGGTTAGATTTTTTACCAACTTATCCAAGCTTGTACTGAGGAATCGGAAGCTGTCCACAAATCGAAGCTTTATATCTCCTACATACTTGGTGAATGAGATATAGCTTTCTTTAGAGTTAGGAATTACCTCCACACGTTCACTTGTACAACCCAGCTCCTTAACAATGAAATGAGAGTCATATCCGCTAAGGTTATGCATGAAGACTGGTATATATTTAGGTGTTTTACAGGCTAAATTACATTCATTATGAAGACTTCCACGATATTCACCGCTGATGTGATCATGGTCGCGTACTTCATAGTTCTCTTCTGTAAAGGGTTTTCCACACAAGTAGGATGTCGTAGAAGACTCAAAATCCTTTTGCTGTTGATCCGTACGTTTCAGAGGCTTAGCAGATTTGTATATGCCATCAATCATTTTTGCAAGAGATGTCATGTACAGCATAAACTTCTGAGCAGCAACAGCACCACGATACACATAGGGTTGCTTAGGAAGACCAGTTTCGAGATGTTCAACCCTGGATGTAGGCTTCATGTAAACACAGAAGCTCATTGGTGTGTGCTCTTGATAAGGGGTTGTATAGGAAGTTTCAGGATTGGGTATACACGTATGGCACGGAGTGAGAATACTCTCAAAATCCGCATAGATGACATAAGGTACTTTCAGCATCCTCTCAACATTTTTAAACTGTACAATTGCTTTCTCCTTGGTAGGCATAACTACCCTTGCAACACCATGTTGAATACAGACGGCTGCATGTTCTTGTAGTTTTTCCTGTCCACTTTGCCCATATCGATCATCAAAATGTGTAAAGCAGCGCTTACAAGTATAAACCCGTCCATTATGGTTAAATTTCTGACGTCGAACGAGTTTCTCAAAATTCTTTATATATACGTAGTGATGTTTTCCACTACTCTCATTCAATAGTAGCAGGTCACAGTGTTCAGGTAGTTCAATGTCAGCAACCTTTATCGGATACACTTCATGCTTCTCATCTAGCCCGAAAACGTTGATAGACATCTTGTTAAGCTTCTCAAATTTAGGTATTTGAGAAAGTGGAGTAGGATAGGAAACACAGCTGAAGTCATACTTATCTTGAAGCTGCTTGTATTTGCTCACACGCTGCGCATCCTTCTCTACGAATTTAGCTAATATAGAGTACATGAAACATTTCTCGTCGGTAAAGTTCTGAATGTTTATACATGCTTTCCTTGCTTCAACAGATGACGGTAGTGGTATGTAGCTACTTCCTCGCAACGGATTGTACTTGTTGATGCTAAGCCGAAGTCCTTCCACTGCAAGCAAAGCCCAGTTGCTACCCTTAAGCTGAGACTCCTCCATTTCAGTCACCAATTTCTTGAATTTCGCTTCCAGTGTTGAGTCCAGATCTGTTTCTAGGAAAACAGGATGATTCCTTGTTTTAAATTTTTTGTCACAGGTTTCTCCAATACTGTTAACAAATCGACACTCAGCCAGCAGATTAATTTTAACACTCTTATGAATGCTAAGCTCTTTATGCACAGCCTGGATTATCCGTTGTTTTGCCTCTTGCAGATACATATTCAGGTCCTTAGGTGATTCGCATCGTATAAAATACGATTTCAATCGTCCTTCGAATGAAGTTTCCTATTCTTTCATATCACAGTCCTGCACTGTTGATATTAGCTGATGTTTAGTTGGCTCCAATCTTCTTTTCTTCTGAGGGCTGCTCATTTCACACATATCTTCGTGTCGCTGCCCCTTATAACCATCATTGAAGGTCAAGCTACCTCGGAGGATATACGCTGAGTTATTCATCTTTATTCTTGATGTAATAACGTATTAATCCTTCTTCAAGGGAAGTGTAGACCTCTTCACCTTGATATCACTTAGAAAGCTGATTATTCTTGGAGAGAACACAATGTTAACACCTCAAGACTAATTAGCACAATGAAGTCCAATGCCCTAGATCACCATATTTATAGAGGGAGCACGAACCTTTCAGATCAATCATAAACTCGCTCCATAACTAGTTGTATATGATCGCTCTACGCGTATTAACCCCAGCCATATAACCTCACGCTCAGAAGCAGGATGTTTATGAACGTTACACCTAGAGACAGGATGTCTGACAGTATCAAACACGTTTAAACTCGTCTCGTAACTAGCTATATATGCTGTCACACCAACAAGAGAAGTATTCCCACACGCTCATTCAGACAGACGTTTCCATGCAAAGCCTTCCACAACAGCCACCGCCATCACCACCTATTTCACCAAGGTCAACTCCAGCTCTATTATCACAATACTTAAAAGTAAAAGCTTAAAAGGTAACCTAGAAAATTTCCCCCTTATTTAGTTAAATGTATATATATACTGTATTATTTCATGTTTTCATTCCCTTTTCAATTCTTCCTTTCCATCTTCTCACAGAAAGACCATTACATTTCACTATAATCACGGGCAAAGCAATTTTCCAGAGTTACAGAGATTCTAAGCTTCTAGAATCGAACTCGGTAATACCTTTAATAAATGTATTTTTAGTAATTTAGCTTCCCCGCATCAGCATCTACCATTTAATCTTTACTCGAACCTGATAGGATACATAGGCTTGAAGATATATGAAATCACCCCTTCGGGATTCGATCTGAGTACTTTAAAGTAGTTATTGTCACGAAAACGATATTTAGGGACTAGGTACTCTGTTTACTTTATACTTAACGTGTCTATCGAAATTAAATTACGAGTTATTAAATTTGCAAGTAAATTCCATTGAATCAGTATTCGAACCCAGAACACCACGAACAAAATAATTTATAATATTAGTCTGACATGTTAAATGGAGATTTAAAAAAACTTAATATGCATGGAATGTGCAATTAATATGCTAATTAGCCCCACCCCCACTAATTAACCCCACCCCATCATTTTATTACTACTGATTAATCGCTTATATCTCCTGAATGAATAGAGATAGAACAATGGGATGAAAACTAATCAATTCTTTGGAATGCGCCGCATCTTTAGGGTATTGTTCCAAGTTGACCGGGATGCCCGGGTTCGAATCCTAGGAGTGATTACAAATTCATCTTCTAATAACTCAGAGACTAATTAAGATAAAGACACCAAATAAACTTTAATACATTGACATCATTACGTAGTGTCTTGTGAATCTATATTTGGGTACCTGGTGTCTTGGGTTCGAACCTTAATTTAAAGAATTAGCAAGTGCATAGAATCGAATTATAATCTGTTACAGGTGCTTCATAAAGTCAAGCCTAAATTACGAAATGCCATATTACAGACGGACCCCAAGGATTTAGTATATACAATCTTTTAATGTACCTTGAATGTTATGAATGGTAATTGCAAATCAAATAATTGTTCAAAAAGGAAACTCGAAGAATACATAAATTCCCATAGAGGACCGGTTAATGAAAAGGAAAGCGTTTCCGATAAAGGAAAATGTATAATACAAAAGGGTGGGTTTTTATACCTCTGCTGTCGGCTATCTTTGTGGGATTAACGCATTTAATTAAATCCTAAATACTGCAAAACTTATTATTGGTTTCTCAAGAACATTTAAACGCTTACGCCTAGAAGAGGAAGAAAAGGAAAGATAAGAAAATAGTAGATATCCATACAAGGCATTCTTTAAAAGAAGATCAAGCTGCCGCCAACGTCGCCGTGCCGTTGAAAACAATCGAGCGACCCGCCGACCGTGAAGTCAGATCAGTGATTCGTTTTTTGAATGCGAGAAATGTTACACCAGCAATTATTAATCAGCAATTGTGTGAGGTTTATGGGGACACAATAATGGGTGACAATGCCCGGGCACATACAGCCAAACAAACTCAAGATGTGATCGGGTGGGAACAATTCGATCATCCTCCCTACGGCCGGATATGCCAGCAAACGATTTTCATCTGTTTCTTCATTTGAAGAAATTCCATAGTGGAAAACATTTCAACGACGACGATGTTGTGAAACAGGAAGTGCAGACTTGGCTTTCATCACAGGTGGCTTCATTCTTTGACAAAGGCATACAACAACTGATTTCCCGTCACAAGTGTCTAAATAACGACGGTGCCTATGTGGAGATGTAGTGTAAGGTATTTGGAAAATAATGTTCTGTTATTGTTTAAAAAATTGTCGGTACCTACTTTAAAAGCACGCCTCGTACGTTTCCAACGAAAGCTTTTCCTAGGAAATAAGTATGCAGTAGTTTTAATTTACAAAAAACAATAGATACTAAGTTACTAAAATCCCTTATTCAAAACTACACCGTTATCAAGAAAAGGCTTTTAGATGTCAACCTCCAGAGAACGTATACTCAACATCTAAAATACACGGGGCAGAAGTCGCATAATCAGGAACATTTTAAAGCGGCAAAAACGTAGAAAAACAAGATTATGAGAAAATCAAGTTTTAAACTTAATGCGCAACTTCATGGTCGCGTTCGGGAATTTTAATGGCCAGAACAGTAAGACTGCAATTTGATCCCGATTCTTCAACGGCTGAAGTTTCATGCCATGAAAATTTAAAACGGGGTGGCTATTTAAAGTTATAAGGTAACTATAAATCTATTCTCACAGAGTCCTATAGTACAAATTTGTGCCATGATTCAACAACAGTGTAGTATTTTCTATAATGGGCAGAAGAATAAGATAAGAGTATTTTATTAAAAACTGAAGGACTATGTGATAGAAAATAAGAGTCGGGTAGCTTTTGGAAGATGCAAGTTAGCTTTAATACCAAATCCTATAGTTTTATTGAAAAATATGTAAAATATATTGACAACATGGGTCAAACAGGGCAGATTCCTACAAAGGGTTTTGAAATAATGATAGGAATTATTTTAGGGAGATTGAAGGTAGCCTAAAAGTTTTGTTGGGTGTTAAATTATACGTGTACATAGTTTTGTCAAGATGTAACCAAATTTGTCAAAATTATATAAAAATTACTCCTGGGTAGCAAAGTTCAGCGAAATTGGAAAGAAATTTGGCCATGTGAATAGACTCTACTCCTCAAATAACCTAATTTGAGAAAATTTTAATGTTCCACATTTAGACCCTTTGGCTAAGTCATTAAAAATTGGCCGTATTTGCTATAAAGTGACCAAAATGTGCACTGATATTCAAATTCAACGAAATGTGATTGATGAATATGAAGACACTTCTAAATCCTGGCTGTTTTAAGATTTTTGGAAATAATTTATAGCCTTTGTCCGTCTGGAAGAAAAGTGCGTTTCATTAGCGAAAGAATTATTAACATCTTTGGAGTGATTTCGGAGGTAATCATTATCACCATCGTCATTTAGGGTGTGCAAAAGCTGCCTATTTATAATATTGGTATAGATGGTATACGCTAGCAATGAACTCTATTACCCAGTCCAGAGGAAATACAGCAAAACTGTTATCAAAATATAGATATCTACTACCGTATACATGTCGTAATGATATAAGCAGATCCATTTGTATTCTTGTATCATATTTTTCCTCAGTTGTTGAACAGTCTATTTATGATGCTCGGAATGAATACATCCGTGGACTTGGTCTTATTTTTAACTATTTTCTACTTCATGGAATTTTTAACGACAAATCAAAGCCTTTTACGCAAGCAAGTTCTTTTATGACTCCAGGCTGTTCGTATTATGGTATTCAGGGTTGTAAATTCAATTGTCGTATACCATGGAACATCGGAAACAACAGGATAACAATGGTGAAATAATGATCAAAACAGCCTCGTGGTTTCCCATCTCTCTCTCCCTCCCTCTCCCTCTCTCTGTCTCTCTCTCTCTCTCATAGATGCAGGCTAACACCTTTATTCGTGGTCTACGTTGAAAGGAAAACACACTATGTATGCATATGAGGAAATCTTCAGAATGTTGAATGTTTTAATTGTACCGCCTTATATTTCATACTAGAGTAGAGAGCCTTCCTGGGATTTTTCTCTCCGAAAATATCCCTAACCGTTTATTTTGGGCATGTAAGCCTTAATTGGTGATCCATTTAAGGGGATAAGGTAGCCTGAACACTGGAAATTACACCTTAAGTGTATTAAATTACCACTGCTCTTAAAGTTCTCAATGGTTTTTCCTGAAATATTTATGATTATTCTATAAATAATTACAAGTATTTTAACTGGTTGTTTGCATTGATAGCTTATGAAAATGAGTCCGTAAAATTATTTCACTCAGCAGAAAAATAATAAAATTTACTCATAAAACATGTTAATTCATGTAGGGGTAAGGTCCCTATTTGAACCGTCTCTTAAATCGAACCGCCCGATATTTTCTAAACTGTTCGACAGATGTCACAGTAACCCTAGCCCTAGCGTGGTGTGTACAGCTATGAATGCTAGGAATTGTTGACCTTGCATTCTGAGTTGTTTCAGTTGTTTGGAGTGTTGTGTGCTTTTGGTGCTTCAGAAGTGATACTTGACTCATCTAGCTAAGCTTATACGACCAATTAGACAAGTTTGAGGTGATCTATATATATTACATGTTATGAAGTGTTTATTTAGCAACAATATTCATGCACACGTTTTTTCAAGCAGCGTCCTCCTTGTCACATAGATGTTCAACTTCCAAAATGGCGTGGCTCGTAAATTGAACCAGTGTTTGAACCCTATATTGAACTGGTTCAATTTAGGATACCTATTGAAATTCTAGGATTGCTCAACTGCGGATAGAATATCGTGTGAAAAATATCCACATAATATGCTATGTTAAAAAAAATCGCGTTAAAGACAGTGGATGACATAAATATGTGAATTGTGAATTGTCTGAAATAAATATGATCCAGTGTATGAGTTGTAGGATATAGCTTCACCAAAAATGTGCAAAAGTTAGTGGCAAGAAGAAAGTGTTTTATTGTGAACACTGTGTATAATTGTACTATTTTGTATGAGAGTAAAAACTATATATTTGCAAATAATACCTATTCCAAAAACAAGGTGATTGCCATTATATAAAAATTCAAAATGTTCGAGGAAGTTGCTATTCTAATCACAATTTTGGACTCTACTTTTGTTGCTGATAGCATGTTTTTTTTGAATGTACAATAAAATATTTGTATTTTGTATTAAGACACGGGTGGTACAATTTAAGGACCACGTTCCTAATTTGAACGGATTTACACCATCTCACTTTTTAAATGCTATTTGATTGATAACTGTATTAATTTTAAATTGTGTTGAGGATATTTATAGCGCAAGGATTTGTCGCTTTAACGCTTGTGTTTCTGAAAATTTTTATTTCAAATTATCATTATTATTTACCATTTAGCCATAAGTGGTTCAATATAAGAACCTTTCCCCTACGTGTTTCTCTGATACTACTTGCAATACAGAATCACACTTTTGCATGATTGTTCTTAGTATAATCAGCTATCTTCTGAATCTCAGTTAATTAGTTATGTGTATCAGTTCACTAGAAATTGAAAAGCACTTATTTGCAATGTAATAAAAGTAAAAATGTGGAAAATTTACAATGCTTTTGCTTTCTTAATATCACTAATATACATTATAAAACTATATTTGTGGTTCAGAAAGTTAAACCGTGTGTTGTATACATGTACTGAAAATTTCAGTTCTTTACCTCTCATACTTATTATATTGTCAATGCACGTACCAACTGAGACCTCGCGTCCAGGTCTAGTAGATTCAAAATCAGAGGTCTAAGACCGTAACTCTCAAATATGTTAAAAGGGTTGTTGACCTCATTACTGTTTGATTTAAAATCACCATTAAAATCAGCCGTTAGTACAACGTGTCTATTAAAATTGTCTTTAAAAACAAAACGAAAAAGTTCGTATAATTTATTTATTTAAGAAACCATCAAAGCAAGAATTGCCACGACGATATATGGAAATGCAAATTGTGTTGTAATTATTAATATAGGTTGCACAAGCCTCCGGACATTTTGACTTCAAGATCTGGATAAGTAGATCTTCAGTCGTTGATGGTGCACGTCTATATATATGTAAAGGGATCATTTTAGGTACACCTTTTAGCACCTTATATGAAAAGGTATTTGAGCTAGAGGTTTGAGGTTTTGTATTAGTTTATGTTGCACAAGCCTCAAATATATACAGAGAAATTACATCTGAAGGTCAATTTTACTGTTTGTAACCACAATGCAGTACTTCTGAAAACTAATATTTTAAGTAATGTTAACTCGAATAAAAATTGTAATTTCAAATTTAAACGCTTTTATAACGTTCATAGATTGTATTATTTTATGTTTTTGTTAAAACAAATAAGTTGGATAACACTGTATAGTATAAAAAACTTAAATGAGAAAGTTAATTATTTTTTATCGATTGTATCTGATATTACTGATAAAGCTTTTCTGCTTACTGTTTGTAATCCTGGGCCTAAGAGGAAAACTATAAATAAAATGTGGTATATTGTCGAACTCAAATCTTTAAAAGATAAATGTCTCTTTTATTATAATTTATACACTCACCATAGAATGACGGAATATAAAGGTACTTTTATTAATCTTAGAAAAGATTACAAGCAACTGTTGAAGATTACCAAGGCCGATTATTTTTCTAAACTTCTTACAAATTCTAAAAATAATTCAAAAACATTATGGTCAGTTATTTCAACTGTAATAAATAGTACCTCAAAGAATATTTGAGAAATTGATCTAAATGTTGAGGAAATAAATTCTTATTTCCTTGATTTTGTGGATGAAAGTGTTAACAGTAAAGCTACCAACATTAATCCTGTTGATTTAATGATCAATATAAATAAGCCAACTAGTGTTTTTAAATTTAACCATGTAACTGTGGAGGATGTTTATGCTGTTACAATGGGGATTAGCAATAGTTCTTGTCTAGATGTATTTGAGTTAAATTCACAAATTTTAAAGTATGCTGCCTCTGACACACATCTTCAATATGTGTATTGACAACGGTAATTTTCCGGATTCTTTTAAACTTGTTAAAGTCATTCCCATCTGTAAGAAACGTAGCAGAATTGACTATGCTAACTATAGATCAATAATTATCATACCAGTTGTGTCTAAGGTTTTTGAGGTCTTATTAAATAAACAGATAACTCAGTACTTTGAAGAGAACTTTCTGTTTTCTTCCAGTCAATTTGGTTTTAGAACAGGACACGATACTACTAATGCTGTAATAGGTTTCTTTTAAAACGAACTTTGGATGCCTTTGAAGGTAGTTTTCCATCCCATGGCCGTTTCTTTGATCTAACAAAGGCCATTGATACAATTTCACATGAAATACTTTTAAAAGAGTTAGTCTACTATAGTTTTTATGATATTAGTATAAATTTAATACTTTCTTACCTAAGTGACAGATATCAGCCTACCTATGTTAGAGAAAATCTTGTTTTAAAAGGATAAAGCATGTTGTTCCGCAGGGCTCAGTACTGGAACCTGTTTTCTTTCTGGTGTATATCAATGATCTTCCGGAAGCTATACAAGATGAATGCCTAAAAACGTTTTTATTTGCTGATGATTTAGCATTGAATATATGTTGTAATAACACTGATACTCTCACAAGTAAACTTAAAGATATAACTTTAAGAGTAAATCACAGGTGTGACTCTAGCAGATTAATACTTAATCACAAATTAAAAAATTTAAAGACAAAAGCAAAAAAATCTTTCATGCCAAATATATTAATTTAGCATATCGATATGCGGTAAATTTCCAAGACCTTAAATATATATATATATATATAAGCAATAAAAACTAGTTTTCAATAAAATATAAATGAATTTAAATCAGAACCAAGAAAGACAATACATATTAATATACTTGTGAATAAAGTCCTTGAATATTCACCTAAAAATTAAAGCAAACCCTCCTCTTCCATATCAATATTAAAACCTGAAAGTAATTCTGATTCCCCTTCAGCAAAATCAAAAGACTACGAATTGCTTCAGCTAAAAAAGATACAAACCACACATTACATAAAGTTAGACATAAAAACGAATACAGATTCTCATTTTATAATAAAAAAATCTAAAAATGAATAACTTATAATTAAAAAAATAAAATGTAACAAAATTAATGCCAATCTTACCTCTTAGAAATTCTTTGTGCAACAGCCCGTAAGCCAGCTAATAAAGCATAATTAGACTTAGATGATCAACCTTTAACGTTGTATTTTATTATTCCTTTTAATACTTAAGAGCCCATCCCCGCCAAAAACGTGAGGCCGCGGGCAATAGTATGATTTGAATATGTAGGTTGATCCAAAGTATTTATATTAATACTCTTGCATGTGGTTTCTGAACAATGTTAAGTAGCAAAATCATTATGCATGAGAAAGTTAGACGCAAATTAATTATTTGTTTTAATAAACGCGTAGTAATTAGTGCACTTTTTACGTCAAACACAACTTGGAGTGACCTAGCGCTAATTACATAATGATGTCATAGAAATACCTCTGCGATATCGCATTTGCAGACACGCTGGGCTCACTCATTCATTAGTTGTTCGTTGGAGAGGAAGCAACTCCAAGTGTCAGTTTTTGTTTCTCTTGTGGTTTTAAGGCAGTATACATATTGGAAAATTGAGGTGAGCATACTGAAATGATATTCAGAATTGTAAAACAATGTTCCTTTATTTCTCTTGTTAACACATTTGGTACTTAAGTAGCAATAGTTTCACCTCATTGATATGTCACTTCCATTGTTGAGATATACTTTATTTGAATCGTTGAAGGCATCAGACACACCAAACATGTATCCAAGATATACCTGCCTCGAGATTTAAGTAATCTTGTGAGCGATTTTCAGCTTTGCGTCTCGAAGTACTTTGTAAATACATGTAGATAATTCTCCCGAATTTCTGGCACAGGACTTTTAAAGGTAGCAACGGGTGATGCAAGAAAAATAGCATTGATCGTTTAATGCCATAAGGTGGGGCAGCAAACATTTCTGCACGTTATTGCCCTAAATGTGGAGGTTTTCCTTGTGTCCCTCTGGGAGGCCACAGCTCACAATGAAGACGTAACGTTAACTGTTCCTGTGGTATTTTTATCGAAACTTTGATATCCTATATTAAAAAAATAAGCAATAAGGAAAATATTTGCATATAATCACTGCTTCTGCGAAATTTCATGAAAGTCTTTGAGAAAAGTACATCAAATATCATGGACTTATATACGAAGTTTGGAATGTATACTACTTTTCGCGTTTTATGCGGTTCATAAAATTACAAATGTCTGGCCCCGTAGCACAGTTGGTAGAGAACCTGCCTGCTGTGCGAGGGATCCCGTGTTCGGTTCCTGGCTACGGAATGGGAATCTTTCTCTAGACAAGACTATTCCATATTCCCTAGAGTCTGGAAGTACGAACGACAGTGTGAGTGTGTGTGATCTAATGATTAAAATCCCAAAAGTGCAAGAAACCCAACGACAAGAGAATACGAGCTAACACCATTGACAATAGGCAATAAGTTCCAAAAAAGCCAACCGAAAAGACCAATGTAGTTACAGGCAGGGTATAGATGGAACTAGATATAACATACCGATGTTATAAGCAAACGAATATTTCTAAAAGGTTTTCTTTTTGTGGTCCTGGAAATTCGTGTTTCCATTAAAACCCAATATCGAACTTATGAATAGAACAAGCTATGCCCTCTAGCTACCATTAGTGAGCGACAGAAAAGTATAATTAATTTTACTTATAAGCCAATTTTAATAACTTAAATATGAAATTGTGTGTGATTAAAACATTTTGGTGATATGTAATATTCTTCAAACTGAAAAGCATTTCTGTAAAAATGTACACATTTAACTATAGGTAATTAAGGGGCGAAGGGCACATACTCGGATATCTGTAAATTGTGTTATTTTAAACATAGAAATCCTTGCCTATACTTATAAATACCAATCCTAAAGTTAATAAGTGAACCCTCAGCATGAGGTGTGATTTGATAGGGCAGTGAATATATGACACAAATATGTATCTTTAAGACTCAGCTCAAATACATTCACTTAATTAACTTTAGTTTTCGAAATCGGAAAGTATTCCGACCTGCTGGCAACTGGGCACAGTCACTGCCTTAGTAATCGTTAATAACCAGGAATGTTGTGCAACATGACAATTGTTCTAGAAGGCAATTAAAAATAGGGTTGAGACATATTCACACGACTTTCTCTACCCAATATGGTTTATTTCTGTAAAGCTTGTGCAACTTATTTTAACGGAAGCTTGTTTTTCCATCTACTTCGTGTTAATAGAGATAAACGTTTGCAGAAATAGTTTCATTATCTACATATTCTGTTTTAGGTACAGGGGGGTTGGGGAAACCAAATTAATAGTCTGACGTCCAAGCACCTTAGTACAGATCGCAGGGTATTTTTACGCTTTTTCGCAATTGAAAGAAATCCAGTTTTTTTCTAGAATTACACAATGAATTCTTTACTGTTTTTTAAAGAAGGTTTTCTGAATATACTAGTATAGAGCTTTTGGCTAGCTTTATATATTTTAATTATAAATATTTGAATATTGTAAAATAATTTATAAAAATTTCACTTTCATTTAAGGTACACTTTGCTGTGAAAATACAAATCAGAACTCTACAAATTTTTTATTTTGAGTTTTTTATAAGTAGCTTATGAAAGCTAGTTAACTGCTTCTCCGTCGAGGGACTACTTTTATTTTAAAAAAAATAGTCGCAAGGAAATAATTTTTAATGTAACACTTTTGTAATTTAATGGACCCCATGTTATTTAGGAACAAATGATTTGACCTACTAAATGCCGCTGAACATTATGTATAACAACAACAAATTTAAAGCTTCTCTATTTAATAGATGTTCAGAACAGTGTACTTGGTGTTTAAAGAATAAAAGTTACTGAAAATGGCAAAAACCAAACAGAGCACTTTGTTACATACCAAAATACTATAATATGTCTGGACCATAAGAGCCTTTTAAATGTCTAAATAGCAAAAAAATTATGTTGTTATACCATTCACAATCCATGACAACAAAAACAATAATCAATTTTTTTGAACCCAAATCTCTATCAAGTGTCCTTTTCTTTTTTAGTACCCTTGTTTACCATTATTGTGTTTTTACCGCATTTTTTACAGCTTATTACCGCGATTACACAAAACACAGACACGCACAAACACCCATGTCCATGCCCATAGCGGGACTCGAACCCGCAACCCTCAACTTGGTGAAGCGCCAAAGATATGCACGGCAACGACCACGGGTACGAGGTCCGGCCTTTAAATGCGAATAGCTATACGCTGGTCTGGAATGCCAAACTCATATAGTGATATTCGCGAGAAACAAGTGAACAGCGACTGCAATTTACAAAAATGACAAACGTATTGAACATAAACGATGAGCAATTATTAAAATAAAGATTATATAGAATCCTCAGACATTTAATGTTATTAAACCTCCAACAATTAATCCTCTATGACCTACGATGAATTAGCAATTAATTCTGTTATATCTACCTACTTGACGTAAACATATTAAACTAACTAAAAACCCTTCAACTAATCTGATAGATAATCAAAATACATTAATTAATATCCCAATTTCCTTTAAATATTCAAAAACCAGTAATAAACCATAACCAGCTAGTTTTAATAAAACCCCAGCTAAAATTATAGAGCCTGAAACTGGAGCTTCCACACGTACCGAAGGTAATCATAAATGCACTAAATATATAGGTATTTTAACTGAAATGCCAAAATTATTCTAAGATATAAACAGAAAGTTATAAAGTCATTCTTATAATTCAATGAAAAAACTAAATATTTTAAATTATTATAAAGATATATTATTCTTAATAATAGTAGTGAAGCAAATAAGGTACAAAATAATAAATAAATTCCAGCTTGATAACGTTCAGGTTGAGATCTCCAACCAAAAATTAAAATTAATCATCCAAATCATAACAGGACTATTTTTAGCTATACATTATTCAGCCCATTTTAATTTAGCCTTCTCGAGTGTAGTACACATTTGTCGAGACGTAAATTATGGATGACTTTTACCAACTTTACACGCCAATGGTGCTTTTATATTTTTTATCTGTATTTCCTTCATATTGAAGGAGATTACTTATGGTTCATATAAATGTTATTGTACATAAATAATTGTAGTTATAATTTTATGTTTAGTAATAGTTACAGCTTTTATAGGTTATGTTCTAACATGAGGACAAATATCATTTGAGGTGCTACAGAAATTACTAATTTATTATCCGCTGTTCCTTACTTAGGAATTGTATTAGTACAGTGAGTGAGTATGAGTAGGTTTTACTGTAGATAATTCAACTTTAAATCGATTTTTTACATTTCACATTGTACTTCCATTTACTGTAACAGCCTTTATTATAATTCATTTGTTATTTCTTCATCAAACAGGATCAAACAATCCCTTAGCAACAAATACTAATAATGATAAAATCCCTTTTCACACCTACTTTACATTTAAAGATATTTCTGGATTTACCATTTAATTTATATTCCTATCTTATTTGTCTTTAAAAGAACCCTAACCTGATAATTAATTTAAATATTTTCTTATTCAGCGCATTTCATCATCAACCCTTCTATTTTTAATCATTTTAAAAATTAACATTTTTGAAATATTTTATCTAACAGAACCACAATTTGAAATATTTCAATTACCATCCCACTTTTAATAAAAAATTACATCTGCACCTTTTTATTGATAATTACATTCTGTAATGGAGCGGTTGTCTTGAATAAATACTTTTATTATTCTATCAATTTAAAAAATTGCACCATTGATTCTAATTTCCTATATAATTATTTATAACTACTTTATTAAAATCAAAATTATATTATCCACACTTATTGATCCTATCGGTGGCTTTAATCAAATTTCATTACGAAAAATGTTAGCATTCTTATCAAGTAATCATATTGGATGAATATTAACTACTATAACTATGGGTTCAAACTTATGAATATTATGCTTTACCATTTACACTATTAATATTGCCTGCACCATTTTAATAACATCTATAACTAATTTATCCTATATTTCTCAAACCTTTAACCCATTAAATAAAAAAATGTAAAATTCACTTTATTAACATCTTTATTGTCATTAGGAGGTTTAGTTCCTTTTTAGGGTTTTTCAAACAATGAATTTCAATTCAATTCATAATTCAAAATTTTATAATCCTTACGTCAATAATTCTAATTGTATCCGCCTTATTAACTTCATACTACTATATGCGTATCATATACACACCATTAACACTTACAAATTCTGTAATTATTTGAATTATCTAAATTTACCCAAAATCCAATTTTGCAAAAATAGCTTATTTTTTCATTTTTGGAATATAAATCTGCACTTTAATCTTAATCATCTATTAAGATTTTAAGTTAAATAAACTAATGTCCTTCAACGTTATAAATAAAGAACTCTCTTTAAGTGTTAGTATTAACTACACCATTAGAATTGCACTTTAATATAATGTTATGAATATAAAACCTTTCTTAGCACAAAAGAAATTTAAGTTCGCTTAACAAATTTACAATTTATCACATATCTCAGTCATTTTACTTCCTATATTGCAATCATGACTATTCTCAACAAAGCGTAAAGATATTGGAACATTATATTTTATTTTTGGTGCATGAGCAGGTATGCTAGGAACATCTTTAAGAATTTTAGTTCCAAATGAATTGGGTCAACTTGGATCTTTAATTGGGGATGGTCAAATTTGTAATTTTATTCTTACTGCTCACGCTTTTATTAATACTTTTTATACTTATACCTATTATAATTGATGGATTTGGCAATTGATGCTTGGACCCCAGATATAGCTTTTCCTCGAATAAATAGTATAAGATTTTGATTATTACCTCCTTCCATTCTATTTCTTATTATTAGAAGAACTGTAGAAGGCGGTGCTGGAACAGGATAAACAGTTTACCCTCCTCTTTCAGGTAGAATTGATCAGGCAGAACCTGCAGTTGTCTTAACAATTTTTTTTGTTTAGCTGGAATATCTAGTACTATAGGAGCTGGTAATTTTATTACAACTATAATTAACATAAAATCAATTTACATAAATCAAACACAGGTACCCTTATTTGTTTGATCAGTAGGAATTACTGCTGTTCTTTTATTATTATCTTTACCTGTTCTTGCAGGAGCAATTACTATACTTCTAACGGATGGAAACCTAAATAATACATCCTTCTCTGATCCTGCAGGAGGAGGAGATCCAATTTTATATCAGCACTTGTGGTGCAAATCATACATTTATACCTATTATAATTGAAAGCACCTTAACTAATAATTTCCTCAATTGAATCTCTAATTTATCTGAAATATTAGATGACTGAAAAGCAAGTAATGGTCTGTTAAATCAATTTATAGTAATATAGTAATTACTTCTAATGATAAAATTAATATTTACGGAGTGAGTTAAATCATAACATTAGTATGTTAAACTAAAATTATTAATTAATACATCTTTATACCCTTATCATTTAGTCACATATAGTCCCTGACCTATCAAAGCAGCTTTTAGAATTATAATTGCAATATTAGGATTCATTAAATTTACATATGAATTTAATAAACAATTAATATTTATAGGAATTCTAATATTAATTTTAGTTACAATTCAATGATGAGGAGATGTAGTAGAGAAAGTACTTATCAAGGATATCATACAAAAAAGTAATAATAGAATTACGATGAGAAATAATCTTACTTATTGTTTCAGAAATTATTTTTCTTTGATTTTTTCTTGAAAGTTTTGTCATAGAAGTCTTGCACCCACTACTGAACTTGGATCCTTTTGACCACCCATTTGAATTCTCCCTTTTAATGCTCTTCCAATCCCACTTCTTAATACTACCTTCAGGAATTATTATTACATGAAGTCATCATGGATTATTATAAAATAATTATGACCAAACTACTCAAGGACTAATTTTCTCTATCATTTTAGGTATTTATTTTACCATTCTACAAGTATATGAGTGTTATGAAGCCTCATTCACTATCGCAGATTCAGTTTTCGGATTAATATTTGTTGTGGCAACCGGACTTCACTGCTTTCATGTAATTATTTGAACTACATATCTAATTACATGCTTATTTCGAATAATTTTTATACATATCACGTCCAATCATCATTTTGGCTTTGAAGCAGCTGCTTGATATTGACATTTTGTAAATGCGGTAGTATTATTGATGAGGAAAATAGTTTTGTTTAGTATAAAAAGTACATTTGATTTCCAATTAAAAGTCTACAATTAATTATGATAAATAATTCAAATTTTAAATCTTATAATATCATTATCATAACAATCTCTTTTATTCTTATATATCATTAACTAATTTACTATCCAAAAATTTTGAAGACCGAGAAAAAACTCACCCTTTGAATGTGGATTTGATTCAATTAGATCTTCACGACTGCTATTTTCCTTAATTGCCATTATTTTTTTAATTTTTGACGTAGAAATCGCCTTAATTTTACCAGTAACTGTTATTCCTTTTAAATCAAATATATTAACTTGAATTACTACAAGGATTTTATTTCCACTAATTTTAACAGTCGGTTTATTCCATGAATGAAATCAAGATCCCTTGAATGAGCATCTTAAATTATTACTAGGGTTATAGTTAATCATAACATTTGATTTGCACTCAAAAAGTATCGAATTATCAGTTTTCCTTAAAATAAGTAAGAAGCAAATCAATTAGAGGTATATCACTGTTAATGATAAAATTGTATTGTATTCCAATTAAGAAGATGTGTTGATCGAATAAAAGTTGCTAACTTGTTATTCAAGTGGTTTAAATCCATTTACATCTTTATTTTAATTTATATAATTTAAGGCGGCGCCGTGGCCGGGTGGTTAGACCGCTCGCCTCCCACCGAGGCGGCCCGGGTTCAATCCCAGGGACCTGCATGTGGGATTTGTGGTGGCCGAAGCGGCGTCTGGGCGGGTTTTCTCCGGGTTACCCCCCATTCATTCCACCAACTGCTCCATCACCACCTTTCCTTTCATCCTTTTCACCAACATTTCGTTTCATCTACTTCCTTCATCCCATACCAGGCATCGGGCTGATCACTCATCCTGGATGCTCTGTCTGATCCATCTTACCCGCTTGTAAGTCCTGGGGGGTGTAAGTCCTACATAAGAGGAGGGTAAACAGATAATGAATGAATATATAATTTAAAACAATACATTACATTTTCATTGTAGAAAATTAATAAATTTCAAGTTTATATATATATATATATATATATATATATATATATATTCAAAGATAGTAAATTATCTCAATAACTGCTTCAATTTTATAACCTGTATAATATGTTTTAATAAATAACAAAGGATATAATCATAATTAAAGTAATAAAAACTGCTAAATAATATGTTAAGTCTCTATGTTGAAATCATTGATTTAAACCACTTAACTTCATTAAAATATAGTATACGTTTTGTGCTCCAAATTATTCGCTTCAACCTATATGAATATATTTAACTAAGTTAAAACCAATTTTCAAAGTTCGTTCTCTTACGCATTTAGTAAAAATTAAAGGTATATATGATATTGTACCAAAAAATAATATGATTTAAAATAATAATTCAATCTATGTTTAAATACTATTCTTCCTAATCATTAACCAATAAATCTCACTAATAGAGGTATTATTTTATATATAATTATAAATAATTAAAATAAGAGGTTAAAAAGATATTCAATTTAATACTCCTCCACCAACTATAGCAAAAATTATTAAACCTAATATTTCATAAATTATTATTCAATTTTCTTCTCTTAAATGCTTTCCTTCTCTTCAAATACCTATAGGTACCAAATTAAAATCCCCTCACAAAACACAATAAAAAAGACGAAAGTAATAGCATAATGTTAAGCCAGTAGATAAAAAAAATTAAAAAATATACACATACTTAAATTTGTTAAAGAAAATACTTCTAAAATTATATCTTTTGAAAAACATTTAGCCAAAAAAAGTATTCCACATAAAGCAAAATTTGATACTATAAAACAAAATGAAGTAAAAGGTATAAAAATTGATCATTTCCTATAAAACGAATATGCTAACATTTCTTTACATTATGAATTACTTTTCCTGCACATATGAATAGTAGTGCGTTAAACAATGCATGAGTTAATAAATGAAAAAATGCTAAATCAGCAAACCCTAACCTAAAATTCTTATAATTAATCTCAACTGTCTCAAAGTTGTTAAAGCAATAATTTCTTTAAATCGTATTCAAAATTTGCACCTAATCCTTTAATAAATATTGTAAAAACACAGATTACTAATGAAAAATTTAAGAATCAATTCGAAAAAGGTTTACTAAATCGAATTAATAAATATTAATGAATTAAGCTGAAACAGAAGTAGGAACAGATCAAGCTAAAAAAGGAATTTGTGCACGTTTTGTTATCCCTTCTAAAATAACTAAAAACGAAATTAAATACAATTCATATTTATTTATTAAACAATCCAAATAAAAATATAATTTCATCTTCCAAAGTTTAATAGTCGTGCAATCGCTATTAATAAAGGAACATCACCAACACGATGAGATAAAGCAGTTAATATTCCAGCATTATGGGATTTCACATTTTGATAATAAATAACAAGAGAATAAGAAATTAAACCTAATCCATCTTAACCCAGTAATATTCTAATTAAATTTCGTCTAGTAATTAAAAACATTATTGATAATACAAATGTTAAAACTAAAACAATAAATGGATTTAATCAAATATCTCTTATTATATGATTCCCACTATACAAAATTACTAAAGATGGAATTAATATAACAAAACTTATAAATAACAAAGTTATTCAATCCAACAATAGTGTTATAACAGTTGAAGAAAAATTTAATCTAATAATTTCTCATTCAACAAAATAAATTAAATTATTTATAATGCAATATATACCAAATATAAATCTTAACGAAGAAAACAATATTAACTCAGAATCCAATAAAACATAATGATAAATAAATCATAACCTAAGATAATTTATTATTATCTATTTTACCACAAATCAAGGGTTTATTATAAACTACTCAAGTAATAACATTTAAAATCAAATTAATACATAATCCCTTTTTAAAATTAATAAATTTAAAGGTAATGAGTGTAATATTAATAATAAATATTCACGACAATATCCACTTATTTTTCTATAAACTCCAGAATAATAATTCAATGTTTACTATATGAATATAAATATAAGGTATAAATGAATATAACAAATAATATTACTATTTATATTCAACCCATTATACAATTAATAAACCAATCTCTCCTAATAAACTTAAAGAGGGAGGAGCTGCTATATTAAATTACGAAGGTAAAAATCATCATAATGTTATTAAATTTAATAAACCTTTACCAAACAATAATCTTCTTCTTCCTAAATGTTCATAACTAATATTAGCTAAACAAAAGAATGCAGATGAACATAAACCATGAGCAATTACTAAAACAAAGGTTATATAGTATCCTCGGATATTTAATATTATTAGACCTCCATTAATTAATCCTATATGAGCTACAGATGAATAAGCAATTAATGCTTTTATATCTTCTTGACGTAAACATATTAAACTACCTAAAGACCCTCCAATTAATCAAAAATAATCAAAATACATTAATTAATATCTCAATTTCCATTAAATATTAAAACACGCGTAATAAAGCATAACCACCTAGTTTTAATAAAACTCCAGCTAAAATTGTAGATTCTGAAACTGGAGCTTCCACATGTGCCCTACGTAATCATAAATTCACTAAATATATAGTTATATTGACTAAGAATGTCAAAATTATTCACAAAACAAAAATTTATTAAATCATTTTTATAAATCAATGAAAAAACTAAATAAAAACAAAAATCAAATTCGCATTTGATAATAAAAAATCTAATAATGAATAACTTCTAATTAAAAAAAAAGGATAACAAAATTAATGCCAATCTTACCTCATAAGAAATTCTTTGTGCAATAGTCCGTAAGCCACCTAATGAAGCATAATTAAAATTAGATGGTCAACCTTTAACGTTGCATTTTACAATTGCTTTTAATACTTAAGAGCCCACCCCTGCCCAAAGTGTGGCGCCACGGGCAGTTATGTCATTTAAATGTTGCTTGATCCTAGGTATTTATATTAATACTGCTGCATGTGGTTTCTGAACAATATTACGTAGCAAAATCATTAACAAATTAGGTGCAAATTAATTATTTATTTTAATAAACGCGCATTAAGTAGTGGGCATTTTAGCTCAAATACAACATGGAGTGATCTAGTGCTAATTACATAATGATGTCATAGCAATACCGCTGCGTATTCGCATTTGCAGACACGCTGGGCTCACTCATTCTTTAGTTGTTCGTTAGAGAGGAAGCAACTCCAAGTGTCAGTTTTTGTTTCTCTTGTGGTTTTAAGGCAGTATACATATTGAAAAATTGAGGTGAGCATACTGAAATGATATTAAGAATTGTAAAACAATGTTTTTTTATTTCTCTGCTTGTTTATTGTTACCACATTGCCGCTTAAGTATGTTGCAATAATTTCACCTCAATGATATTTCACTTCACATGTTGAGATATACTTCATTTGAATCGTCGAAGGCACCAGGCACACCAAACGTTTGTCCAAGATATACCTGCCTCGAAATTTAAGTAACCTTGTGAGCGATTTTCAGCTTTGCGTCTCGAAGTACTTTGTAAATGCATGTAGATAATTCTTCCGAATTTCTGGCACATGACTTTTAATGTTAGCAACGGGTGAAGCAAGAAAAATAGCATTGATCGTTTAATGCCATAAGCATTTCTGCACGTTATTGCCCTAACTGTGGAGGTTTTCCTTCTCTCCCTCTGGGAAACCATAGCTCACAATGAAGACGTAACGTTAACTGTTCCTGTGGTATTTTTATCGAAATTTTCATATCCGATTTTGAAAAATAAGTACTAAACAAAATACTTCAATATAAATCACTGTTTCGTGGGAAAGTTCATGAAAATCTTTGAAAAAAATCCATCAAATAGCATGGACTTATTTACGAAGTTTGGAATTTATCCTACTTTTCGCTTTTTATGCCGTTCATAATCATACAAATGGCTGGCCCCGTAGTTCAGTCGGTATTTTTACCTTCAAGTCTCAGGTCAAATACAAGTCAAAAATAAGTTTTGTTTTCGAAATCGGAAAGTATTCCGACCTGCTGGCAACTGGACACAGTCACTGCCTTCGTAATCGTTAATAACCAGGAATGTGCAACATTAGAAATGTTCTAGAAGGCATTTAAAACACGGTTCAGTCATATTCACATGACATTCTCTACCCAATATGGTTTATTTCTATATAGCTTGTGCAACTTATTTTTACGGAAGCTTGTTTTTTTACCTACTTCGTGTTAATAGAGATAAACGTTTGCAGAAATGGTTTCATTACATATTCTGTTGTAGGTACAAGGGGGGGGGGTAGAGGACACTGAATTAATAGTATGAAGTTTAAGCCCCTTGGTAGACATCCCAGGATATTTTTACGCTTTTTCGCAATTGAAAACAATTCAGTTTTTTCTAGAATTACACCATGTATATCAATTAACTTTTTAGTGCTTATTAAAGATTTTCTAAATACACCAGTATCCCGCTTTTTGTAGCTAGCTTTAAAACTTTTAATTCAAAAATATTTAAATGGTTTAAAATAATTTCTAAAATGTTTTCACTTTCATTCAAGGTACACTTTTCTGGGAAAATACAAATCAGAACTCTACCAATTTTTTAATGTGAGTTTTTATAAGTAGCTTAAGACAGCTGGTTAACTATTTCTCAGTTTGAGGGACTAATTTAATTTTAAAAGAATAGTCGCAAGAAACTAATTTTTAATGTAAGTCTTTTGTATTTTCGTGGAAGCTGTAATTTAGGATCTTAACAGATCTCTGTTATCTCAATAACAGCTTCAATGTTACATCCATATAAGATATTTGAATAAATAACAAATGATATAGTCATGATTAAATTAATAAAAACAACTAAATAAGATTTTAAGTCATTATATTGAAATCATTGATTTAAACCACTTAACTGCATTAAAATATAATATGTTTTGTGCTCCAAAGTATTCTCTTCAACCTAAATCAATATAGTTAATTGAGTTAAAACCAATTTGCAAAGATAGTTCTCTTACTCCTTTAGTAAATATTAAAGGTATATATCACAATGAAATAAAAAAATTATTTCATAATATTTGTGTAATTTAAAATAATAATTCAATCTAAATTTAAAAAAATTCTTCCTAATCATAAACACTAAATCTCACTATTGTATTGTATTAACAATAATGTTAATACAATATATACCGAATATAAATCTTAACAAAGAATATAATATTAACAAAAATATAATAAAACATATTGATAAATAAATTATAGCATAAGATAATTTAATTTATTATCTCTATTATACCACAAATCAAAATTTTATTATAAACTACTCAAGTAATAACATTCAAAATCATATTAATACATACATTTTTTTAAAATTAATAAATTTAAAGATAATCAATGAAATATTAATAATAAATATTCACGACAATATTCACTTACTCTTCTATAAATTCCAGAATAATAAATTCCATGTTGGCTATAGGAATATAAATATAAAGTATAAGCAGCTCTAAAAACAAAAATGAATATAAGAAATAATATTACTATTCAACTCATTATACAGTTAAATAAACGAATATCTCGTAATAAATTTAAAGAGAGAGGAGCTGCTATATAATCATAGTGTTGTTCCTGGTATTAGATTTAATAAACATTTATTAATTAATAATCTTCGTCTTCCTAAACGTTCATAACTAATATTAGCTAAACAAACAAACAAACGAGATGAACATAAATCATGAGGAGTTATTAAAATAAAAGTCATATAGTTTCCTGAGATATTTAATATTATTAGACCTTCAACAATTAATCCTATATGAGCTATAGATGAATAAGCAATTAATTCTGTTATATCTACTTGACGTAAACATATTAAACTAACTAAAACCCTCCAATTAATCTAATAGATATCAAAATGCTTAATTAATATCCCAATTTCCATTAAATATTCAAAAACACGTAATAAACCATAACAAGCTAGTTTTAATAAACCTCCAGTTAAAATTATAAATCCTGAAACTGGAGCTTCCACACGTACCCTAGGTAAGCATAAATGCACTAAATAACTAAATAAATAACATAAATAACTAAAAATGCCGAAATTGTTCTAAGATAGAAATACAATTTTATAAAACCATTCTTATAAATCAATGAAAAAACTAACTAATTTAAATTATTGTGAAGATATATTCTTCTTAATAATAATAGTAGTGAAGAAAATAAGGTATAAAGTAATAAATAAATTACAACTTGCAATCATTCAGGTTGATATCCCCTACCAAAAGTTAAAAATAAATTTGGAATTAAGCTTCCCTAAAAACAAAAATGAAGTTAAATTTATTCTACAAAAAGTACAAATCAGCATTAACAATAACATTAAAATCATAAATAAAAATAAGTTATTATAAAACTTATACTGAACCACAGAAAATCTTAATATAATTAAACCATACCACAAATAATCATATCCAAAAATGAATCCTAAACTCAGTCAACAAAAAAGAACTATATTAATTAAACATATAAATGATATAAGAAATGAAGTAGTATTATTAATGTTATTTATTTAACATTATTGTAGCCCCACGTTGTGGTAGCCAATTTGAAGTAACATTATTTGTATATGTTTGTATTTGTTAGCCCCACATTTGGGAGCCAATTTGCGATGGTAAATTTATAATGTTATTTGTGTATGTGTGTTTACTTCACGTGGTGATGCCATTTTGTGACGTAATTATTTGTTAGGTTTGTAGCTCCATCTGGTGTTAGCAATTTGCGGTAGTATTAGTGTTTGTTTGAAAGAATGCTACTGTTATTTTATTTAATTTTGGTTTACTGTCCTCCGTCTAACTATGATCTTTTTGGGTCGAGGACTTCTCTTTATACAGGTTGTGTAAACGGAAAGGAATCTTTTATCCAAAGATAACACTGATGAAAGAATTTGTTTTACACTTTTATTGTCGAACACATTTACTATCACATTTACACATTGATCTTGACACTCGCCAAACTGAAACTGTTATAACAACTTCTTACTGATCACTTTTAATTCACGTACTTCAACCTTTTGTATAATTAACTTTACCATACTTGAGATTTTTCATAACTCTTATACGCGTAACTTGCGAATCGATAGCCGACGGTTAATATTTCTGCTGGACTGAAGGCGACGTGTATCATACAAATATTTTCGACGAACTGACGGGAATGCGACGTGTAGTGTACAAAGAATTTTGATGAACTGGGCTCTACCTCTAACCTAGCTCTTTTATACTCATACACCCCGGTATGCCTAAAGATTATAACTGAACTGCTATTGGCTAATAAAACGCTCCAACATTAGCGTCTATTTTATATCCAATGAAAATTGTGAATACATATGCTCTAGGGAAATGTTCCAGAAGCTTCTAAAGGAAAACGCGCCAACATTACGTAACTTCCTCGTTTCCAATAATCATAAACAGCTCACCCCCTCGCTGCATTATTGCACGCTATTATTGTCAGTTTCAGTAAGGCAGTATAAACTTACTTCTCAACAATAATTACAATCAATAAACATCTCAAATCAATGTCACATAAAAATGCATATTCATATTACAATCATTATATACATTTAAGTAAAATTACTGCATCAGAAACAAAAAAAAATTTGAATTAATCATAAACTTTTACTTATAGAACACAATGGAATTAAAATACCGTATATAAAACATATCTTAACATAGTAACAAATCAAATGGATTAAAATAAACATTTTCATAAGTTAGAATTATTGAAACTAAAATTGATAATCCTAATACACCTTCACCAAGTGCAAATTACAAAACCGTTATAAATAATTGACAAAAGGTATATATAATTTCCCTCTTATCATAATTAAATAAAGGTATAAAACAATGATAATACTAAAACAATAAATTCCAAACTCAATAAAGTTATTAGTACATGTTTACGCTTGGAAGAAAAAACCCATTAACCACATAAAAATATAAAACAAAATATCATTGACATCAAATGTTTTAATAGTTTATAATAGAACATTGGTTTTGTAAGCCAAAAGTAAGAATAAACTTTTAAAACTTCAAAGGAAAGAAAACCCTATCATTAATTTCCAAGGTTATTATTTTATCACAAACTATCGTACGAAATTTTACATTTACTATTAACAACTAATTTAATTCTTAGAATTCTTTTCTTATTTACAAATAACCCTTTATCTATAGGATTAATTCTGTTTCTTCAAGCATTATGTATATGTTTAATTAGAAGATTTATATCATTTAGATTTTGATTCTCATATGTACCACTTTTAATTTATTTAAGAGGAATATTAATTCTATTTATGTATGTTACCAGCCTTGCCTCAAACGAAATCTTTTTCTATTCAAATAAAATATTATGAGTAATTATGTTTTACCAGTTATTTTTATATTTGTTTATTATATAAACTTTACTTATGCTATAAATTTACATGAAAATATTGAAAATAGATTAAATTTAACCCTTATATCAAATAACTTCTTATGGAAAATATTTAAACAAACCACTAATATTATTACAATTTTATTTGCTTAATTTTAATTGCAGTAGTTAAAATTATTAATATTTATAAAGGGCCTTTACGACAAATAAATTAATATATAAAGCTTTACGTAAAAATCGTCAAGAAATTAACATTTCTAATAATGCTTTAGTAGATCTACCAACACCTTAAATATTACATCTTGATGAAATTTGGTTCTCTCCTAGATCTATGTTTAATTATTCAAATCATAACAGGACTATTTTTCGCTATACATTACTCAGCCTATAGTCATTTAGCCTTCTGTAGAGTAGTACGCATTTGTCGAGACCTAAATTATGGATGACGTTTAGGAACTTTCACACCAATGGTGCTTGTATATTTTTTATCTGTATTTAACCTCATATTGGACGAGGATTATTTTATAGTTCATATAAATGTTATTATACATGATTAATTGGATTTATAATTTTATTCTTGGTAATAGCACCAACTTTTATAGGTTATGCTCTTCCATGAGGACAAATATCGTTTTGAGGTGCTACAGTAATTACTAATTTATTATCCGCTATTCCTCACTCAGGAACTGAACTACTTCCAATTAAATAATAATTATAGATCTTAATTAAAATACGAGTTAAATTTTAACATCCTTAAGTTAATAGCAAATTCTAAATTTACAAAACTATTCACAGCAACAAATTACTATAAACATACTTTAAAAATGTTTCCCCTTTAAGGTTAAGAGAATAAAATATGCACATACTTAAACATTAACTAAATTAAATCCCTACATTAAATTCATTTATTAAAAAAATAGATATCCTTGAAAACGATTAACATTTCGTTACTAATTAAATTTTTTTAATATTTAAGACACAATAATTAAAGCATTTAACTAAATCTTTCAAGTTCAAGGAAATAAATTATAATTAATTTCAATATACTCTGATACACAAGATACAACAAAATAAATTAACTTTGGTTAATCATATAAAAATTTAATTTCCTTCACAATACATATATACTACAGTAAAAATTATTACACCAATTTACTGTACAACCACAAAATTTTACTTAATTTTCATACAAAAAAATTAATTAATATAAACAATTTTATTAATTTCACATTACATCGAATTTCACGATATTAACTTCAGTGTAAATGAAAATCTTAACTTAAAGTTGATTCTGTTAACATTGTCTCTAGTTACACTTACCTGTACACCCACTTTGTTACGACTTATATCATCTTAATAATGAGAGTGACAGGCGATGTGTACATATTATAGAGCTATTAATCCTTTTAATAATCTTCATAAAATTACAATTAAATCCACCTTTAAATTATTTTACAACAATTATTCATAATAAATACAATTTATTGTAGTCCATTATTCAATTTATATATTACTGTACCTTGACTTGAAATATCAATTACTATTACATTCAGATATTTATCTAAACATATATTCTTAAACAGCGGTATACAGGTATACAAGAATTAACATAAGTAAGGTTTAACGCGGATTATCGATTACGTAACAGACTCCTCTAAATACATTATAGTACCGCCAAATTCTTTAAGTTTTAAGATCATAACTACTAATAAACTAGCTTATAAATTTACTATAAAAATAATAGCGTATCTAATCCTAGTTTATACTCTTAACTTCATAATAATCACACTAATTACATATATATTTATTAAAACATTTAAAATATTTCAACTATTATATACTTAATCAACCAATTACTTAAAAACCAATAATATTTCTTTAACCTTATTGTATAACCGCGGAAGATGGCACAATCTTCACAAACTTTTACAACATTTACCAAATCTAAATTAACTAAATATCAATAATGTTATCTATTGCATAATCAAATTACAACTCTCTTTAAGAAAACTTAATATTGCATACATTTACATATATTTTAATACTAAAACAAACATATTCAAGCTAGAATAACTTTAAATATAATTTAATTATTAAAATAAAATAATGGAACATATAAAATTTTAAAGTCTATTCATTTAACTAATATATTAAATGAAAGTTTAGACAATGGCTCAACATAATGTTTTTTTAAAAACAACAAATAATACAAATTTCAGTTAAATTCCACCAAAATAATTAAAACCCTTACTGCATTTGTTTAAACAACGCTGTTACCATGTGTCAACTTTCGGTGTATCATTTATCTAATGGTATCTCAGCCTCTAGCTCCCGAGGGTTCGTGTTCAAACCCGACGGAGGGTGATGGATTTTTATGAGCGTAAAATCCTCAGCATGGCTTCCTTCACAAGGGAAGTAAAGCCGGTGGTCCCGTGTCGTAGATTTACGGCACATAAAAGAACCTCATGCCTGATTAAAGAGACCTGTGAGCAAAATTTCCTGTCTTTCACGCCCAATATAGAATGGGACGCAAACAGCTACTAGTTAAGGATCACCATAAATATAACTTAGTATTTAATTTATTTTCATTTTTATATCTTTGGAAAGGGATTTTCCCCTCTTGCCAAAGTATTCGACGTAGTGCAAGCATTTCACTTGTTTAAATAATATGTGTATTTAGTCAATCTTGAACTTTGCCAGGGTAAATGCCTTGAACGTAACCCAGAGTATCAAATATTATTTTCCATTGTGTTACTGACACCTACTATTCCATGTAATTCCAGTGCAGAAGAGATAATGAAATTACATATTTCTTTAATAGTTATTTTCTCGTGCTCCATATTTCTCATTTTTATATTTTACCAGTATTCAGCCATTGTAACCTTACAGGAGAATTGAATTCCAAAATCTGTATCTTGGAAAGTAAAAATGCGTTTTCAAATAACGATCATAGTTGGCTTGAAAACTCGATTGTAAAAATCATCATTTCAATTTATGTTCACTATGGACAGTGCAGGGGTCACAATGTTCACTTTATGGGGTAATCAACAACAGATCAAGTCAAGATGTTTTTTTTAGGATAATAAAGATTAACTAATAGTTTTAAGCAATTGCTATCAATACATAATGATACTGCATATCTGAAATTTATAGCAAACAGTGATAATACATTGATGCTCGACGTAACTATGCAGAGTAATTGGCTATTGTAAAATAGTACAGGCTCACTCGGACTGCTTCAGCCTTAAATGAGCTAGAAGTGGCCAATGTGCCCTTTTGAAGATGTGAAGTCCTACACAAAGGGTACAAATACAATCTTGTCCTTATGAAAAGGTGAAGTCCTACTCAAAGGGTAACAAAGATCATCTTTATCTGCAAATGTTAGTTATTCCTATTTCATACGAGTTGTTTGAGAACATCATTTTATTCCAAATGCAGTAGGAAAGGAAGAGAGATTGTGCGCCCGCATGAACCGTAAATCGATTGTATGAACAATGTGTTCTAAATGCTATGTTACATTATGCAGTGATTGTTTCATCCCTTTCCATTCATACTAACTATAAGACATATGTTGGTTCATCCAGTAATGCATTTACTCCATGATTACTTATGTATGCTTAGTTTTCCTCATTATATTATTGTGTGACGTTCAAATCCCTCTTTTGTATTCCGATCTACAATCAGACCACCTATATTATGTAATTCTAAGTTTAGGGAATGAATATTGAAAGCCCTGATTTATAGTTATTATGCTCTGGCATAACATTTGTAAACGTCCAAAATGTGTTCCTCTAAGTGCTTAGCTGACACTTTCAAAATTAAACACAAATAATTGTTTACAATTTCGGGTTCTCATATTACTGAAGGACACAGTCCTGTAGAAGTTATAATTTAAAAAATAAGAATTCAGGCATTAACAGATTAAGGAGAATTCTTCCAACTCTCCGCTGAGTCTGGAAGGAAAATATGAGAGTAAAGTGAGTATATTGGGCGTAAAATAAAATAATATAAGCTTGATGATGATGATGATGATGATGATGATGACATGCGGTTTAAGGGCGCTAAACTACTAAGGTCATCAGCGCCCTTACAATGTATAAAATATAAAGTCAAAAATATAAAAGAACCGCATAATTAAAAACGGGACACAAACCCGCGATGTCCAAAAGCTAAAAACAACAATACAATCGCAAAAACTAACACACTAAAAGCATAGGCAATAAAACAGTAAAATATGTCAAGAACTGTAGAATGCGAGGGACATGAGCGCCATATGTCCACTGGGGAGTAGAGTCCCCATTAAAACACACAGTATAAAATTTCAAAGCTAAAGGGCGCTCAACGCATCAAATGCGCAGATTAAAATCACAGTCACGAATAAAACGTAAAGCACACTCTACAGCACGCGCGTTGTCTGCCAAAACGTTGGCTAGGCCAACAGTCAGACCCACACGAACACGCAATGCAGCTAAAACCTGAAACTCCTCTAAAACGTGACGCACCGTTAAGGGTGCATCACACTGCCCACAAAGTGGTGCGGGGTCACCACTCAGCAAATACCTATGACTAAAAATGCAATGCCCGATACGAAGGCGTGTCAAAATTACCTCTTCCCGACGAGAAGCACGGGAAGAGGTAGCCCAGACTAACGGGAGAGGTTTAACCTCCCGCAACTTGTTCCCCCGGAGGGCCGTCCACTCATCGCTCCAACGCGAGAGGATGCGGCGATGTAAAACAATAAAAAATCTGACGAGGGAACAACAGAGGTAAAACTTCTGGGTGATAAAATCGCCGATTTGGCAGCGGCATCGGCAGACTCATTACCTGAGATGCCCACATAACCTGGAATCCACATGAAGGAGACCCTGATGCCAGAGGCACCAAGCGAGTGGAGCAGGTCATGAATGCGCTGTACGAGCGGGTGGTAACTGTACAACGATATAAGCTTGATGCAAAAATAATATGTGCGCGAGTTAATATCACGTGATAGTTTCTGATGTCAAAACTACCGATATGAACATAAGTTGAAGTAAATTATATTTAGGAGTTGAATAAATAAGATGTTTAGCAATCATATGGCTTTCTCTGAGTGCTATTCTAAAAATTACTATACTTGAATTTAATCATACGAATACTTTCCAGGAATCTTTTTCAATATATTATTATAGGCAAAAACCCACATACAGAATGTGAGTGATGATGATGAGATGCGGTTTAAGGGCGCTCAACAGCTATGGTCATCAGCGCCCTTACAAATTATAAAATGTAAAGTCCAAATATAAAATAACGGGTAAAAAACCGCAGATATAACACTTTAAAATAAGCCATCGAAGGCGAAAATTTAAAATCCAGAAATTAAAATACGGGACACAAACCCGCGTAGTCCATACATTAAAATACTAATCAACGTCTAAAAAACAACCACACTAAAAACGTTGCAAATCAAATAATAAAAGAGTTAACTACGTGTCAGGAATTGTAGAAGCCAAGGGTACAGGGCGTCGTATGACCCCAGGGGAGAACAGCTCCCCATTAAAATGGACAATATAAAATCATAAAACTAAAAGACGGTCCGCGCATTAAATGCGTCGAATAAAACCACTGTCACGGATAAAACATAAAAAACTTGCTACAGTATACGCGTCGTCTGCCAAAATGTCGGCTAAAGCAACAGGCAGAGACAAACGAGCGCGCAATTGTGCTAAAACCTGACACTCCGTTAAAACATGACACACTGTTAAGGGTACAGCACAGTGATCACACAGTGGTGCGGGATCACCACTAAGCAAGTGTCTATGACTAAAAATGCAATGTCCGATACGAAGGCGTGCTAAAATTACCTCTTCCCGACGAGAAGCACGGGAAGAGGTAGCCCAGACTAACGGGAGAGGTTTAACCTCCCGCAACTTGTTCCCCCGGATGGCCGTCCACTCATCGCTCCAACGCGAGAGGATGCGGCGACGTAAAACAATAAACAAATCTGAGAGGGAACAGCAGAGGTAAAAATTCTGGGTGATAAAATCGCCGACTTGGCAGCGGCGTCGGCAGACTCGTTCCCTGAGATGCCAACATGACCTGGAATCCACATGAAGTAGACGCGGATGCCAGAGACACCAAGCGAGTGGACCAGGTTATGTATGCGCTGTTCGAGTGGGTGGTAATTGTACAGCGCGTTAATACTCTGCAGGGCACTCAGGGAGTCTGCGCAAAGAACAGTGTGCTGTAAATCATGCCGCTGGATGTATAAAAGTGCCTGATAAATACTAAAACGTTCGGCGGTAAAAATCGACCATTGATCCGGTAAACGAAAGGTAAAACTATGCCGACCAAAAACAAAGGCACACCCTACTCCAACATCAGTCTTAGACCCATCAGTGTATATAAAATGACAGTTACCGACTTTCGCCTGGAGTTCTAAAAAATCTGATCTAAGAACTGAAGAAGGGGTCTCAGGCTTCGGCATCGACGTTAGCCCAAGGTGATAGTGGGCCTCAGCGCGCAACCATGGAGGAAAAAGCGTTTCCCCCTGGGAAGGGCCCGCGCTGGCGCAACGTCCAAATGTCGAAGGAGCTGTCGAAATCGAACCCCTGGAGGTAGTAATGCAGAGGAGCTAACTAAATATTGTCGATCAAGCGAATCCTCGTAAAATAACACGAAGGACGGGTGGTTAGGCAAGCTTGAGAGACGACAAGCATAGCTGCACAAAAGCATCTCACGCCGGAAGGACAGTGGAGGCTTTGCAGCTTCTGCGTACAGACTGGGTACAGGGCTAGTTGGAAAGGCCCCTGTAGCGACTCTTATACCACGATGATGAATGGTATTCAAGCGACGTAACACAGATGGAAGTGCCGATGAATAGACAATGCACCCGTAATCAAGCTTGGATCGGACCAAGGAGCGATAAAGACGCAGAAGGACGGTCCGAACAGCTCCGCAGGATGTGCCACTTAAATCACGTAAAAGATTAAGAGAACGGTCACACTTTGCTTTTAAAAAGGAAGTGTGCGAAGTCCAACACAACTTCCTATGAAAAATCAACCCCAAAAATTTTGCCTCGTCTGCAAACGGGAGTATCTCCGGCCCAAGATGGAGAGAGGGCGGAGAGAAATATTTCCGGCGCCAAAAGTTGATGCAGACGGATTTCTCGGCGGAGAAATTGAAGCCTTGGCGTTACTCCAGGCGTAGAGACGGTCGATACAGCTCTGGAGACGGCGTTCGAGTAGACAGGTCCGCCGTGAACTGCAATAAATGGCAAAATCTTCAACAAAAAGGGACGATGAAATGCCAGGTGGAATACAATCAACAATGGGGTTGATAGCAATCGCAAAAAGTGTGACACTGAGTACAGAGCGCTGCGGTACTCCGTTCTCTTGAATAAAACGAGTAGATAAAACCGAGCCCACACGTACACGAAAGACGCGGTCCGTCATAAACTCCCGAAGACATATGGGAAGACGACCGCGGATATTCCATGCGTGAAGTGTACGTAAAATGCCGCCCCTCAAACAAGAGTCATAAGCTTTATCCAGGTCAAAAAATACAGCCACGGTTTGACACTTTCTCAGAAAGCAATTCATAATATGCGTCGACAGGGACACCAGATGGTCGACGGTAGAGCGATAGCGACGAACTCCGCACTGAGCGTTCGCTAGACGTTTCTGAGACTCAAGCCACCATGTCAACCGCCCGTTGATCATGCGCTCCATCACCTTGCAAATGCAACTGGTGAGGGAGATAGGGCGGTAGCTGGAAGGTAGTTGGCGATCCTTCCCAGGCTTAAGAATAGGGACAATGGTGGCTTCGCGCCAAACGGAAGGAAAAATGCCATCTTGCCAAATACGGTTATAGACCTGTAAGAGAAAGAGTTTACTGTCGGCTGAAAGGTTCTTTAACATCAGGACATGAATGCCTTCCGCCCCGGGAGCGGAGTGCCTAGAGCAATGAAGAGCGTGCTCCAGCTCCCTCATCGTAAAAAGTTCGTTATTACATTCAGTATTAGCAGACATAAAATTGTATGTTGGGGAATCAAGCCGGTCTTTAATAGAGCGAAAGCCGGCGAAATAATGGTCTGAACTGGAAACCGCCTCAAAGGCAGCACCCAGAATGTTAGCAATGTCAGCCGGATCCACTATGGTGGCATTGTAAACCTGAAGGCCAGAAACAGTACAATGCGACACTTTACCTGAAAAGCGACGAAGTTTATCCTAAACAATAGATGAAGGCGCAAAGCGGTTAAAAGACTCGACAAAACGAGCCCACGACGCCTTCTTGCTATCCTGAATAATGCGACGAGCCCTGGCGCGCGATTGTTTAAAAGTCACCAAATTATAAAGTGTAGGGTGTCGCCGAAACACCCTAAGTGCAGTTCTACGGGCACGAACGGCTATCCGACACTCCTCGTTCCACCAAGGAACAGGAATCCGTCGAGGGTGAGAGGATGAACGGGGAATTGCGCGTTCGGCGGCAGAGAAAATCGTAGACGTAAGGTGCTGCACTAGTTGGTTAATGTCGGTGAAGGGCTGGTCGTCAAAATGCACGAGGCTGGAATACATGCTCCAGTCGGCTTTTGTGAACATCCAGGTAGGTAACCTGGAATGCTGTACGTGGTGTGACAGAAGAGAAACGATGCAGGGTTAATGGTCGCTGGAGTAGGTGTCAGCGACGACGTTCCACTGCAGACGACTAGCAAGCTGGAGTGAGCAAACGGCAAGGTCCAGATGTGAGAATGTACCAGAAAAATCAGAAATAAAAGTAGGTGCACCTGTATTGAGGATGCACAGATTGAACTGGTAAAAATGTCGGAAAGAAGAGTTCCCCTCGCACAAGCCCTTGGCGAACTCCACAGGGGGTGATGGGCGTTAAAATCTCCCAACAGAAGAAATGGTGTTGGGAGAGCGGACAGGAGAGCTCGAAGGTCCGCGAGAGCGAGGGGAGACGACCGAGGTGAATATACAGAGCAAACAGAAAAGAAAAAACCGGGTAACTGCAATCTAATGGCAACAGCTTGCAAGTCGGCCGTAAGAGCGAGAGTTTGAAAATGAACGACGTTACGCACTAACAACATGACACCTCCATGAGCAGGAGCACCCTCCTCCGGTTCAAGATCGTAGCGAACCGGAGTGTACCCTAGGAGATCGAAAGGGTCCTGGGGGCGAAGCTTCGTCTCCTGCAAACACACGACCATAGGTGAATGGGAACGCAATAAAAGTTGCAGTTCCGCCCTATGCGATCGTACATCACGTACATTCCAGATCAGGATAGCCATGAATAAAAGGGATAAACTGTCTACTTAAAAGGCCGGCTTAAAATAATCTTTTGCTTAACCTTTGGGCTCGGGCTTTTTGTATGGAATTGGTCAGACTCCATAGCTTCCTCGGAGGGAGGGCACCCGCGCTCAGTGCCAGAAACCGATTCAAACGCCGTGAATCGGTTCTGGGTGGCGGTGGGTAAGGGGTGCCGCTGAGCGCGGCTTGTTCCAGGAGCTTCCTGGGACAGCGACCTCCGAGGAGGAGAAGGTGAACTATTCTTACCGCGCGCACGCGGAAGGTCTTTCAGAAAATCTTCCCTACGAAGTTTCTGCTTGGGTTTCTTTTCAGCGGCTTGCGACTTCATTGACTTTGGACCAGGTTTATAGGGCTTTGTAACTGTAACTTTAATGGACGGCCGGATGGTAGTGGCGGTTAATGCAGTCATGGTCCAGGTCTGAGTTTCGGCATCTACTCGTGGTACTGGCGAGGCAACAACAGAACTAAATGTGCCAGATCGCAGGGGGGAAGGTTGGTGCGCATGATAACGCCTCCGGGCTTCAGCGAAGGAGTTCTTGCTTTACCCGGATCTCCTAGATCGCCTTCTCGTCCAAGTACCGCGGACAGTCGGCAAACGACGCAGAATGAGATCCTTTGCAGTTAACGCAGACGGGGGCTTTGGAACAGGCACCCTCGTGTGACGGCTGGCTACATGAGGCACAGATGGTAACGGCACTCTTACATGAGACTTGCGTATGCCCAAAACGTTGGTATTTGAAACAACGTAGAGGTCTAGGGATATAGGGCCTCACCGCAATGCGTTCGTACCCTGCTGAAATGCTCGTGGTCAGATCGACGGCATCAAATGTAATAAACAGGGTACGAGTGGGTACCAATACACCGTCGCGTTTGGCCTGCACTCGATGCACTGCTGTCACCTTTTGGTCTGAAAGATAGTCTACGAGTTCATCGTCCGACATACCATCGAGGCTATGGGTGGTGATGACGCCTCGACAGGAATTCAATGTGCGGTGCTTCTCCACACGGATGGGATAGCCGTGGAGAAGCGTAGCGCGCAACAAGCTCTTACTTTGCTCATCGGACTTCGTTTGTGCTAATAAGAAACCGTTCCGTAGACGAGTGCAGGACTGAACCGCACCAGCAATAGCATCAATGCCCTTTTGAATGATGAAAGGTTTCACCTTCTCAAAACTTTGGCCTTCTTCGGTTCGTGAAATGACCAAGTAACAACCAGTTGTCGGTGGTGTCGCTTCTGTTACATAAACTTTTCGGCGCTTGTTGGCATTAATGGAGAAAGGGTGCTCCATAGCGAAATAAATCCTCCACCATTGCAACCGTCTCCGACCTCGGGCTCTGACTTCCCGGGCGTTACCCCGGCTTGGGTGAGGGGGCCTATCTATACCAGACTCACCCCAGGGTCACACCTCCCAAAACATAGACAGAGGGACCCAATGGCCGTCAGAAGCCAGCAGCTCATGCAATGGCCCCCCGCGGGACTGCAGTTGAACAGCGGATACGAACACATTCCCTACATGACGACCCCGGGTGGAGGGGATGACGCCATTACCCACTCACCCAGCTGCGCAACCAGTGCGCGGGTATCCGTCAGGCTGTGTCCACGGAAGATTTAAATGAAAAGATAAAAGAAACTAAAACTGTGTGGGCGTTTCGCACGCAAGGTAGGCCGGCGAAGAAATAAAAGATAGGCGTAAATGAATGAACGTGGGACGAAATGTGCAGAAATAGAAGAGAAGAAAGAAACGATGGTGAGTGCGGTATGAATGTAATGCAAAGAACGCAGGAGAGCCTACCTTGTGTCCCCCGGTCACGACAAGAACCCACCTCGACCAGATGGGGATGAGGGGATGAATATGGCGATGATTGGCTCGGGAATCCCCGGGTTCGCCAACACCCGTACTCACATAAGGTGAGACCCTAGGGGGATGAGACTTGCGTATGCCCAAAACGTTGGCATTTGAAACAACGCAGAGGTCTAGGAATATAAGGCCTCACAGCAATCCGTTCGTACACTGCTGAAATGCTCGTGGGCAGATCGACGCCATCAAATGTTAGAAACAGGGTACGAGTGGGTACCAATACGCCGTCGCGTTGGACCTGCACTGGATGAACCGCTGTCACCTTCTGGTCTGCAAGATATTCTACCAGGTCCTCGTCCGATGTACCATCGAGGCTATGGGTGGTAATGACGCTTCGACAGGAATTCAATGTGCGGTGCTTCTCCACAAGGATGGGATAGCCGTGGAGCAGCGTAGCGCGCAACAAGGTCTTACTTTGCTCATCGGACTTCGTTTGTGCTAATAAGGAACCATTCCGTAGACGAGTGCAGGACTGAACCGCACCAGCAATAGCATTAATGCCCTTCTGAATGATGAAAGGGTTCACCTTCTCAAAACTTTGTCCTTCTTCGGTTCGTGAAATGACCAAGTAACAACCAGTTGTCGGTGGTGTCACTTCTGTTACATAAACTTTTCGGCGCTTGTTGGTATTAATGGAGAAAGGGTGCTCCATAGCGAAATAAATCCTCCACCATTGCAACCGTCTCCGACCTCGGGCTCTGACTTCCCGGGCATAACCCCGGCTTGGGTGAGTGGCCTATCTATACCAGACTCACCCCAGGGTCACATCTCCCATAATATAGACAGAGGGAGCCAATGGCCAACGGAAGTCAGCAGCTCATGCAATGGCCCCCCGCGGGACTGCAGTTGAACAGCGGATACGAACACACCCTACATGACGACCCCGGGTGGTGGGGATGGCGCCATTACCCACTCACCCAGATGCGCACGCGGTGCGCGGGTATCCGTCAGGCTGTGTCCACGGAGGATTAACATAAGAGGTTAAAAGAAACTAAAAGTGTGTGGGCGTTTCGCACTCAAGGTAGGCCGGTGAAGAAGTAAAAGAGACGTGTATATGAATGGGCGTGGGGCGAAATGTGCATAAAGAGAAGAGAAGAAAGAAGCGATGGCGAGGGGCGACATGG